>BQNB010006768.1:0-24090 GCA_026074375.1 Tanacetum coccineum | reverse complement strand
CATGAAGAATATCTTAAGGCTGTTCTGGAATTACTTAAGAAAGAGAAGTTGTATGCTAAGTTCTCTAAATGTGAATTTTGGATTCCTAATGTACAATTTCTCGGCCACGTGATTGATAGTCAAGGCATTCACGTAGACCCCGCCAAAATTGAATCCATAAAGGATTGGGAATCCCCTAAGACGCCAATGGAGATTCACCAATTCTTAGGTCTTGCTGGGTATTACCGAAGATTCATCGAAGGATTTTTGAAGACTGCCAAGTCAATGACCAAGCTTACTCAGAAAGGAGTTAAGTTAGATTAGGGAGACAAACAAGAAGCCGCTTTCTAATTATTAAAGCAGAGTTTGTGTAGTGCACCAATTCTGGCTTTACCTGAGGGAAGCAAAGATTTTGTAGTCTATTATGATGCGTCGCACAAGGGATTGGGTGATGTATTAATGCAAAGAGAGAAAGTAATTTCTTATGCATCACGCCAATTAAATATTCATGAGAAGAACTATACAACTCATGATTTGGAACTGGGATCGGTAGTGTTTTCTCTGAAACTCTAGAGACACTATTTGTATGGAACCAAGTGTACGGTGTTCACGGATCACAAAAGTCTAAAACACATTCTTAATCAAAAGGAGCTGAATATGAGGCAGCGTCGTTGGTTAGAACTGCTCAGTGATTACGACTGTAAGATCCATTACCACTCGGGGAAAGCGAATGTTGTTGCTAATGCTTTGTGCAGGAAGGAGCAGAGTAAACCATTAAGAGTTCGAGCCTTAGTGATGACTATTGGCTTGGATCTTCCTAAACAAATCCTAAATGCTCAAACTGAAGCACGAAAACCAGAGAACATCAAGAACGAAGATGTTGGAGGCATGTTGGTTGAAAATTCTAAGGATCCGGAGAAATTTAGAATGGAAAAGTTGGAACCCCGTGCGGATGGAACTCTATGCTTCAATGGCATGAGTTGGTTACCATGTTATGGTGACTTGAGGACTGTGATTATGCATGAGTCCCACAAGTCAAAATACTCTATTCATCCGGGTTCTGACAAGATGTATCAAGACATGAAGAAGCTATATTGGTGGCCCAATATGAAAGTCGACATCGCCACCTATGTTAGTAAATGTCTGACGTGTGCTAAGGTCAAGGCAGAACATCAAAGTCCATCAAGATTGTTGGTACAACACGATATACCTCAATGGAAGTAGGACAATATCATGATGGATTTTGTCACGAAGCTTCCTAAGCCATCTCAAGATTATGACACCATTTGGGTGATTGTCGACCGACTCACTAAGTTCGCAAATCTTTGTACCGATGAGGGAAACTGATCCCCTAGAGAAACTGGCAAGAATGTACCTAAAGGACGTGGTCACGAGGCATGGAATCCCTGTCTCAATTATTTGTGATCGTGACCTTAGATTCGCATCACATTTCTGGAGGTCACTTCAGAAAGCTTTGGGTACTAACCTGGACATGAGTACTGCATATCATCCACAGACCGACGAACAAAGCGAGAGGACTATTCAAACCCTCGAGGATATGTTGCGTGCTTGTGCGATCGACTTTAGAAAGTGTTGGGTTAACCATTTGCCATTAGTCGAGTTCTCGTATAACAATAGCTATCACGCTAGCATCAAGGTTGCACCATTTGAATCACTTTATGGTCGAAAGTATCGTTCACCTGTGTGTTGGGCCGAGGTTGGACAAGTGCAACTCACTGGTCCAGAAATAGTTCAAGAAACAATAGAGAAGATCATCCAGATCAAGCAAAGGATGCAAGTCGCCCATGATAGGCAAAAGAGTTACGCCGATCTAAAGCGTAAGCCGATGGACTTCCAGGTTGGGGATAAAGTTATGCTTAAGGTTTCGCCTTGGAAAGGGGTCGTACGTTTTGGAAAACGGGGGGAGTTAAACCCCAGATATGTTGGACCTTTCAAGGTGTTAGAAAGGGTTGGAGACGTTTCTTACAAGCTTGAGCTTCCTGAAGAGCTGAGCAGGGTTCACAATACGTTTTATGTATCCAACTTGAAGAAGTGTTATGTCGATGAACCATTAGTTGTTCCGTTGGATGGACTTCACTTTGATGACAAGCTTCAGTTTGTTGAGGAACCTGTAGAGATCATGGATCGAGAAGTCAAACGGATGAAGCGAAGCCGCATTCCAATAATCAAGGTTCGATGGAACTCTAGGAGAGGTCCTGAGTTCACTTGGGAACGTGAAGATCAATTCCGGAAGAAATATCCACACCTCTTCACAAAGACCGCACCGTCGTCAAGTGTCGCGTCTTAAGCCTTGAGGACAAGGCTCACTTAATAGGGGGAGACTATAACACCCCGTGTTTTAGGGTCATTTATGACATCAATAAATTCACTATGTATTTTTAGTATTGCACGCGTTTGCTTTTAATTCCAAGTATTAAGTTAAATCGCATAAGCTAAAAATGATCATTCAATGTAAATGGGCATCAAATAATTAAGTGGTTACATCAAATAAGGGTTAAGTAATTATTTTGAGAATAATTATTAACTTTGTTCATTGTATTTTTATTGGTTACGTAAAACGTTTATGTTTTCGCGATAAAATACGTTTAGGCATACCCGGAATCATAAAAACATTTCTACGCTTCAACAAATACCCAGGTTTATATCCAATACCCAAAAGTTTTATTAAAATTTACCCAAGCTAACATTGTTAGTCATATTGTACATTTAATAATTCAACTACACACTACACTTTACAAATTATACATCTACACTTTAATATATAAAACTACAACTTTTCATTACAAGTAATACTTGCAAATTTCTTTCATTTTCTCATCAATATATTAACTAGTTGCTTCCTTAATTTCATGGGATCATCTCTACATTAGGGGACAAAGGAACCAAATTGGCAAGACTTAGTCCATGACTAGTGGTTTTGACCACTAGTCATCCCTATTTCACTCATCTTGTTTTCTTTCCTTAGGTTCCCCCCCCCCCTTGACCATATGACCCTTTGGTCTTTGTTTTAACACTTTTATTAGTCCTTTACATATATATATCACATGCATCCCAAGTAATAACAACACACAACACAAAACACTTAAGAAAATCAACTCCATTTCTCTTATCTCTTCCTTTTTGGCCCGTTAAAACACAACCCCCCATAAATAATTCATACAACTTATTTTACCACATATACAAGTAAACTAAGATCATATCTAAGGTGATACAAGAAGGTTTGGAGGCTTGGTTGGTTGATAAAGAGGGTTAATCAAGGAAAGGAAGGATTAGGGTTTTTGTTGGAATTAGGGTTTCTTGGTTATGAAAGCTTTGGTTTTATATATAAACAAGGGTTTAGATATTGTGGTTTATCATATTACATCATTATGAGGTTATCTAAAACTCTTTATAACTTTACATTTATCATTTTATGTATATATAAGTTATATGTAGCAAAATCACCATTTAGGTTTCTTTTAAACATGCAAAATGGATTTTTACTTGTGATCATTGTTTTGTGAACTTTTACATATGTTATTTCGTTGGTAATATCATGTTATATTGGGATTATAAGTATTGTACAATGTTGGTTTAAGTACAAAAAGTATATGGATAAACTAGTTAACTAAAAGTTACTTAATGAGTTTATGATTTTATAAGTGTTGTTAAGGATTTGATTCTTGGACATTTTTGGACAGTGATGGACTTAAGGGCCCTAGGAATGTAATACATGTGTTATATAGTGTTGTAAAGGATTTGTAACAAAGTGGCTAAACAAGAAAGTTATAAAATTAAGCCTAAACATGTTTTTATGAAAAACGTCAAAACTTTCTGTTTTAATTCGACACATAAACTATTTCTTTTATGTATTTGTAAAATAGTACGTCTCATGAAGATTCCAAAAAGGTAAGAAACTCGAAAAAAGGATTAATAACGAAGAAGATACGTAGTTTACGAGCTATACGTTAATTAAACGCGTTATAAAAGAAATTTTATAAAAACAAGTTATAAAATACTTATGATATATAAATTTTATTATTTTACTCAGATCACACATATTTTTAGGATTCCAAAACAATAAGAATCGTAATTTTTTCGATCAATAACGAAGGAGTTATGAATTACGCGAGTTTATATACTTAAATGTATAACAATACTTTTATAAAACTATTTTTATAAAAGTTACTGTTCATATCAGACATGAACATTTTGAAAACACCATTAATATGATAGAACTTTTAATAACAAATACGTGCTCGAAAGAATCGCTAAAAACGGAGCTATAACGAATAAAATATGACATTTACGGGTTTTACGGTAACTAAAGCTATAAAAATAAGTTTATAAACTGTCATGAACAGTAAAAAGTACTGTTCGCCAGTAGGTCAAGAATATGAAAATATAATATTTTGGTAACTCATCTTTATACAAAAGCGTGGACATAAGAAACGTAAGAAACGGGCTTAAAACGAAGAAATTGCGTCGTTTTTACTATTGAGATATTTATAAACGTTTTAACTTTATAAATATGATTTCACAAACACGATTAGATGGTGATGTAGCTATATAGAATTATATATGGTAGTAGTTATTCAAAATGCTTAGTACTTATACGGCCTATAATTAATTAGGTTGCATTCGGCGTTTATCTGACGCATTTTTGTTATATTTGGATTATCATTAACTCAAGGTGAGTTCATAGCCCCACGTTTTACATTTTAATGATTTACAAGTTTTGGGGTGAGAAACATATGCATGTTTTACAATTGGACGCAAGTGGACATTTCACATTTACGATTACGTGTTTGCCTAAGTAGCGATAACCCTCTGAGCCCATTATCATGAACTGTCAATTACTGTTGTGAGCGCGAATGTTATAAATAGATCTATTTGGGATTGACATCCCCGTTCGGGTGAGTCATGCTCACTGTGCCGGTTTGCCGGACAACGAACGTATACCATGTCGGACATAGGATGTTGCGGGTTAGAACATCATCACGGGCAATGTTGGCAATTTATATTGCATTTCATACATGTCGAGCTTCAGTGTCATGAGCTTAGGAAAACGTAATTACATTTTATGATGTTTGCATCTGTTTCATTATCATGGGGAGATCTTGCGGTCCTACACTATACATTTTATAAACCTATGAATTTACTCAACAATATGTTGACGGTTTAAGTAATGTTTTTCAGGGGATCAATAAGGCACGAGGTGCAAGAGAAACATTGGTGGTTTTGATTTGGATGTCATGCATTAAAGATTTTATCGCATTACATTTTGTATATCTGTTATGTGCTAGAAATCTTTGTATTTTGAACAAGTGAACAAGTGAAGCTTCGGGCTTTGTAACAAACAATTTGTTAAATCCAATGTATCCGTTTTAAACGGCTTTTAATGGTCGTTCTTATATATATCTTGTGTTATTGATCTATGAAGTACCACCCCAACCCATATTCCGCTGTGACCCAATTTGGGGGTGATACAGAGCACTTTTAATACGGCGTATCGACTAAATTCCATGCCTTATAAATACCGAATCCTAAAATGAATTTTACAGACACCAAAGACTAAGAAGAAGGCATTAACCACCAGGTTTTATTTTTAGAAGAGAAGAGAAGCCACAAAGGTCTTGCAAAGCACTTCAATCCATAGGAAAACCCTTGTAATTTATATACTCTAAATACGCGTTCGGTTTTCAATATCGTTCATTATTGTATAGTTTACCTTAATTGTTCATCTATGACAATTGTATAGTTACAAGGGCTATTGGCTAATACCTTTAGGTATTAGCCATGTTTATGATAATTTAATGTTTGGTTTGTTTATCTAAGATTGTATGCTTATTCGTTGTGAGCTGTTTTATGTTTATTAATTTATACTAGTTTACGTGGTTAAGTATGCGACCTATCATTCAACTGGATCTAGGAATACAAATAGAGCGTTAGCTAGAGTCCGGGATAGCTCTACATATATGCAATTTATATATCTAGAGTAATAGGATCACAAATATTAACCTGTCATTGCGCTTGGTTTAGTGAATAGTTAGACTAGTAGGTGACCTAGGATTAACAAATAACATTCTAATTCCTTGGGTAAAGATCTTGACAGTGGACTATGTGGAAACTAGAAGGGGGTTGAATAGTTTATAGGTTAATTACCGTTTTAAAATTTTACTTCTAAAATTATTAGATTCGAGTATATGCTTAATCAATCAACAATATGAACCAATCAAGATAACTATCTACTTGTAATAACTACACAAACAATATAAAGAGATAAAGGAAAGAATGATCAAACCAAGACACCAATATTTATAGTGGTTCAGCTACAAAGCTCTTCTTCGCCCTACTCTACTCCCCAAGTATCCGACTCAAGATTTCACTATGTCAACAAGCTCCCTTCAGATGGAGAAAACTGTTTACACGTCGCTTACGTTATTTTTCGACACTAAGCTAAATGTCGAGTCCTAATCTTAGCTAGAACCAATCTAACACTACACAAGCACTACCCAATCACAAGATCTACACTATCGGATTTACACACAATCTGACTCACACAATCATACAAGATAATCAATATAGAGTTTTAGATCTTAGAAGAAAAAAGAGAAATAACTAATCTATAACACTTCGTTTCTTAGCGAATACGAGTGTTCTTCTCTTGCACTTGATAGAAGAAGGAAGAAGATAGAAGATGAGAATTGATCACTTGAAACAAGATTAAACAATGTTAGTGATCAAGAGATTTAGATAGAGAAAGAATGTTTTTACAGAGAGAAAGATGACAGAAAAATTCATGCAAAGAGGTGTGTTTAGCTCTTCTTCGCCCTACTCCACTCCCCAAGTATCCGAATTAAGAGTTCACTATGTCAACGAACTCACTTCAGCGAAGAAAATATGTAACACATCGCTTACGTTATCCGACTTGAGATTTTACTATGTCAACAAACTCCCTAGACTAACACTCTGATTTTTGTCTTTTTGTAAGGAAGGTTGATCCTGGTATGTTGTTTTCTGTTTTGGGGAAAATCTGAATTCAAATTCATGTTTTTTAAATAAAACATTATTTTTATTTAACAAAACTATTTTGTGTAATTTCGTAAAAATATAGTTTTGTAGAAATGTGATGGATTAAGAAGAAAAATTATTTTCTTGATCACTAATTAAGTTTAATGATTTGTTTATACATACCTTAAGTGATTTATATCGAAATGGAAGTTTACGATTAATAACATGTAAACGTTTATTTTTATCGTGGATGTTTTTACATTTTGTCATCTTTAAAACGTAGAGGAGTCGAAAAATATAAATAACGTATTTAATCATTATTTGCATTAAAATCTCCTCTTTTTGATGATGACAGAATATAAACTCATTTTGTATAAAAATAATTTTTTAAAATTATTAATGAGTTTTAATTCATTTATCTCCCTTTTTGTCGAATCCAAAAAGGATTATCGTCGAGATATAGAGAGAAAGAATTCGACAATGAAAAGACTCCCCTTTGATGTATACTCCCCTTTGTTTGGGGCACCAAGGGATTGAGCTTATGGGATTTTGCTACAAAACCGAGTTAGAAATACAAGTGCAAGAAAACATTTCTAACGAGTAGCAAGATTATGACAAATATATTCAAAGCTAATAGTTGAGATAGAGAACAAATAGCCATGTAAAATATAATGCATTCATTTCACTCATAATAATAGAAGAAATTCATTCATAATAGATAAAAATTCATACATGCATAACAAGACAACTTCATACATAAAGTAAGCTTATGCATGATAATAAGAATTTCTTACAATATTTAGATATACTAAGATTAAAACACTACTACCCTAATGGTCTTAATACTTCATAATCCTAGATGATTCTTGAGTCATAGATAATGGCTTTGAGCAAAAGGTTGAGTAAAACATTATTGAAAGTATGTAGATGTTAAGGATATGGTAGAGAGGGTGAGGCAATGGCGGAGGTAAGAAGATACTCGAGGTGAGCAAACATTAAGTTCATCTCATCTCTAATAGAGAAAATGAGATTTTGGTTTTAAAAACAACAAAGACAATTGACCCTATGATAGTCAAATGTGTTGAAGTAAATAGGATGACCCATGAGAGGTGGTTGAGGTGGTGGTTGTGGTGAAGGTGGTGAAGGAGTATCAAGAATGTGATCAAGAGGAGTAATTGGTGACAAGGATAAAGTGATATCTAAAGAGGGATGACTTTGGAGTGGAATTGGGTTTGAAGGTCTTGGAGGAACATCTATGATATTATCAAAAAAGGGATTGGATGGTTGAGGAGAGGGTGTATCATTAGAGGAAGGATGTAAAGATTGAAGTTTTGACTCAAATAAGGAAGAGGTAATGCCAAAGGTAGATGATGTATCTTTGGTTGATGGAGGTTTTAATGGTGCATTTGGTGGAGATGGAGAGGAGGATTTTATTATGGGAGAAGGTGTGGTAGTGTCATCTTCTTCACTAGATAGGTCTACAAAGAGTTGTCTTGGTAGAATAATGGTTAGTTTGATTTTCTTAGAGGGGTTAAAGGAATAGGCTTACGTGGATGCCATATAAGTAGAAGAGAAGTGAAGAAGATGATTGTGAAGATGATGAAGATGGTGGAAGTGATGACTATTTATTTTGGAGGTAGTGGATTAAAGAAGTAAGGCATGGGAAGTTGAAAGTTTATTCCAAAAAGTGTCTAACAAAATGCAGGAAAGTAGCTGAGTTATAGAGTGGATAGTCAACTGCACAAAAAATCAGGAGAGACACAGTAAAAATCTCATGATTCCTGATGGCGGTCCCATATATATACTGGCAGTCCCAGATATATATGGGGGCCGCCTAATATTTATGGGGGTCGTTTACTGGAAAAACAAGGATTTTTACCAGGTTCTTAGACCTTCAATCCTGTGCAGAATCATGCTATCCTGGATATTCTTTTGCAGCCAAATCTATTTTCTCAAGAATCATTTATTATTTCTTAGATATTAAAATTTAAAAGCTAGCTATACTATTTGGGGAGAAATTATAGGCATATGACTATGAAACAAATAAGCATGCATATGATCATGATATTAATAAATAACATAGTGTTAAAGGCATGCAAATAAATTTAGGATGATAAAATGGAACAATCATCCAAGGCAAGTTATGTTGCTCAAACTAATTTCTTAAAATCCTACTAAATAGCATTAGTTAAAGTACCCAAGCATAGATAATAAAAGTAAGTACCAATAAACATAACAAAGTAGTAAATATAAATATATTGTCTTATAGCAATTATCCAAATTGCTCACTTCTTCTTCTTCTTCAATAAGTTCTTAATATCCTTCCTGATTGACAGTATTCCACCACAATGCTCACCTCAGAATTGAACTTGACGGTTTAGAATTTCAGTTTGACGAGTTTAGAATGGTTCCATGTCTAGGTCAACATTGGGTGGGTTTTCAAGACTCGAGGAACCTCTTTGTTAATGAATTAACAAAACGAGTAGGGGAAGGAGTGCTTGCACGCGAGGTCCCTTCATCATTATCATCATCGTTGGGATGAGAGGAGGATGGTTGACCGAAGGCGGATGAGGAAGAAGCGGAAGACCGACCTCTTCTCGTGAGATAATCCTTTCGAGTCTTTCGCTCTTGTTGAGCGGCAAGAGGATATATGACACGATCGTACAAGACATGAAGAGGATTTGACAACTCAGGGTTTTCGGATATGACATGGTCAAACATGTGAGTTAATAACATACCATAGGGTAGGATTAACTGAGCTTGTTTGGTGACAAACTCCATTCGTTTAGCAATGAAGTAAGCAAGATTGTAGTGTGTGGAGGTAGAAATAGAAAAGAGCATATGACACAGACACGCAAGGACATGATCCCGATTTCTACCAAGACAAAAGACATTTTACCGAATTATGTCGACTCATGTCTTCATAACATCGGTGATCTCACGAGTCAAGATTTGATTGTCCTCAACAATAATCTCTTGCTCATGACGGATGCGAGTGACTACACCCCGTCGTTCAATTTGAACAAGGATTTTGATGTCATCGGGATAAGGAGGATTAGTTTGATAAGGACCACCTGTTGGAACACTATATGGCAAGTCATCAAGTGACCACTTGTCAGAAAAAGAACAATCACCTTCGTAAGGAATACAAAGGATTTGACCGAATTCTTCGAGAGAAAAAGAGAAGAGTTGATTTTGAAAGAAAAATTCGACATACATTTGACCTTTCGAATTGTAGTTGATACAATATTGACTGTAAAACTCAAGAATGAAATGAGGAACGATTTGTTCATTAAATTCTAGAAGACACTCAAACCCAATATGACTAAATATGGACCTAACATAGACCAAATTGTCAAAGCTCGGATCAACTACCCACCTTCATGAATGTAACGATTTTCAAAGAATTCAAAAGTACGTTTTAGTGGTTCTTTGTATTCAACGGACATTTTGGAATGTAACTTCTAGTGTTTTTGTGGTCATCCGATGTTTTGTGAGGCATTATCACCTACATCAAAATGTTGTTCAAGATTTTATTATTATGTACTCGTAATGTTAATTATGTACTCTTGCCTAGTGTGTGCCTATATGAAACAAATGTGGAGTAACAGATAACTTGACTCTAACAAAACCTATGAGTTAACCCAAACGCTCCTTAATTCATGCAAACATGTCAAAAAATACATATGAATTATGTATTTTGAATTTTGTTCATGAGATCATTATGCGTGTATGCAAAACTGTTTTTAGGACAAATTAACAATGCATTAAAATAGTTTTATGATGTTCCTAATGAGAGTGATTTTGAAATATAATTGGGGTGATTGATAGTAAATCAACACACGTAATAATAAAATATAATATAATATGAAATTCCCAAACTACCTTTGAGGACAAAGGTAGTTAGAAAAATCACACGATAATATATAATAATAATACGTATATTAACCAGGAAGTGTGATTCCCGGGTCGTTATTCCCCAACGATTTATGAAATTGAGACCACATTTGTTGTTCGGACAATGATTTAAATTGGTAACAAAGATTGATTTGATTATCTATTTCTATGAATTAGAAACAATTAAAAGAAGCAAATGATAACAATTAAGCACGAAAACAAATAACGGGAAATCAAAGTTTAACTAAAAACGTAAAATGGGAACCCTAAATGGTAACTAAAAACCCTAAATTTCCAAAATTAAATCTAAAATGAAATTTTCTCTTTTAATAGACTCTAATTGACTAAAAAGTAAGTTTAAAGAAAACTAGAACAAAAACGGAATTTAAATGAGCTTAAAAACATGAAAAACGAGAACGGGAACGAATCCCGTTCTTTAAAAAAATGAAATTTTGCAATTTTAACCCTACGGAAGTAAAACTAATTTTCCTAGGAACTATATGATAAAAGAAAATTTTCTAAAAAAGATTTATATTTTTTTGATTATTTTTTAAAGTTTTTAACAAAAATAAATGTTTAAAAATACTAAACTAATTATAAAAATTCTGAAAAAATTATGGAAAATAGCTTGAACTAATACGGACCTAGGAAAAATAAGCTTAGTTACACAGCTTATCGAATAAGCTGTGTAAAAAGCTCTAACAGCTTATTAGCTTAAAAAGGGAAAATGTATACAAGTATTAGATTTTGTAATCTTAGAATGAAAAAGAACCCAGGGCACGATGGTTAGAGGTGTGTGGTGTGTGTTGTTTATAAGGGTTGAGGATGTTGAGGTCGGGGGTTCGAGCCTTGCTCACCCCTGATTTCCATCTTCCCCTTTTTTTATTTTTGAAAACTTATAAAAGCAAAGTTGTAGAAAAGCTGAAAATAAGCACTTTTAATAAAAGAAATTATTTTTGAAAATCACTAAATAAGCTGAAAACTGGCTTATAAGACAAAAAAACTCTTAAAACTATTTTCTTACTTTTTGGCTTTTTATCTAAAATTTACAACTTAAAAAGTTAACAATAAGCTAAAAGCTAGGAAAAAAAAGCATAGGCAAACTAATAAGCTAGTCTAAACAAGAAAATAAGCAAAAGGAAAGAAAATAAGCAAATTAAGCACTTAGAAATAAACTATAGTCCAAACAGTCAACTAGCAACTTTGGGCTTAAAAATAAGTACTAAAATGGATCCTTATGACAATAAGCCCTATTCCTACTTAAAACTCAACCTTAAAGCTATTTAAAATTGCAGAGAAGATTTATTTTAAAATACAAATAAGCAAAGAAAAAAACACTATGAAAAAGCTAGTAGCTACTGACTTAGTTGCTTTTGGTTTAAATAAAAAAACTAGAATAAGCTAACAAGGACTTAATAAGCTATAAACTAACTAATTCTAACCTAATAAGCTATTTTAAGTAAAAATTAAGCTAAAACTTAAAAGCAATAAGCTATAAAATCCTAATAAGCACTTCACTAGATTTAGAGCCAAACAGTCCCTGCAGGGACCTTTGAGCTTATTTTTAGATAAGCTCTTGGATCCTTGTGGGGAAATGACTTATGCAAGCTTACTCTACAACTAATAAGCTTCCAAAAACAACTTTTGGAACAAGGTTTGAAAATCAATTGCCTATTGAAAAAGCCTATTGAAAACAGCTTTAATACTCAGATCATGCTAATTTTTGAAAAGACAAAAGTACTATTTTGCAGCTTAAATTTAGAGAAAAAATAAGCTAGAATTTTAAAATTAATTGCAAACTTGTAAACTGTGATATATAAGCTACTTCTATGCTGAAAATTAAAACCTAACACCTATTTTAACCTACTAAAAATGAAGCTAGAAAATAACCTTTATCTGTTTTATCTATCAGATGCAAATAACACAATTTGAACCAAAACTTAGACATGTGAATGCAGGTTTTAAAACTTGGCATAAACACTTACATTAGCTAAAACTGGAGATAGTTTGATTAATGAAACAAGCTTAAACTTAAAAATTCTTACATACCTAAGCTATGATCACAAATTCAAATTGATAATCCTATAACCTTAATACTTGAAATATAAACTTTAAGATCCAAATTTACTTGACTAAAATTACTAAACTCAGCTTATGAAATAAGTATCAACGACCTTAACCCATAATTGAAACCAAACTGACCCATTTTACACTTGTGCTAAACACCCCTTTAACAATTTAAAAATCTAATTAAGCTTGTGAAATTGAAAACTAATGATGAAAACTTAAAGACCAGATATAGAACAGCTTATTTATCAACTAATTAACAACTAAAAACACCTAAACATGATCAAAATGATAACTAAGAACTATGCTAACATTTTTTTTGGTTTTTATTGATTTATAAGACAAAAAGTGAAAAACTAAGATTTACACTACTAAAGCTAAAAACAGATGATAAAACATGATCAATAAGCACTATGAGATAGAATTAAGCACAAATAAGCTAGACTATAAGCAGAATATAAGCATATGCAAAATTAAAGCTAAGATACTTGAAAATTAAAGGAAACTTACAAAAGCCTTAGCTAAACAAAGGCAATAGTGCTCAAAGAGCATTCAACAGCTCTAGCTTATCACAAGGATAAGCTAGTAAGGTCCTATGAACTCATCCATGGCTAGTTCATCATCCAAAAGCTCAAAATCCATAAAGCAAAGGTAATTAACTGATTTTAATAGTTTAAGTATATAAATGATCAATTGAGCTCAAATCTAAGCTTAGAGACTTAGATGAGCTTATGAAGAGCTTTTGAGAGCTTATGAGTGATTTGAGAGCTTATAGAAGAGTAGAGTAAATAAAAACAGATTTTATAAGGTAAACTTTAATTTTATTCATTAAAAACAGATTACAAAGCTTGAAATTTAAACTACAAAAGCTTAATAAGAAATTACATTTAAAAAGAAAGTTACATAAGCTAAAATTTTATAAGCTACTAAAAACTAAAACGGAAAAAGAAAATTCTCCTGTGTGTGTGAGCGAGGAGCATTATTTATAGGCCTGAGAGAAGCTTCTAGGTCATAGCCACGCTCCTCAATCCCTTTGATCTTGTCCTTTCATTCTTCCAATCATTGGATCCCTATTATGAGCCGTAGGATTAGATTTTGATCACACGAATTGCCAACGTGGCAATCCGTGTGTCATATGCCTTTGTGCTTCTTTTGTAAGCATTTTAATATAAAATCCCCTTTATCCGTGTGCTTCTTCCATATCCCGCATGTACTATCTTGTGGGGATTGACCAATAGGAGTGCTTGTATGATGTCAAACCCTGCCATGTCATTCCTTTTCACTTGAATTTCATTGCCACATCACCAATTTGCATTTACCCCTTGATTGAGACTTATGGTTAATCGGAGAAGAAGGTGAATAGTAGTAACAATATTTCCCGCGCCCCTTTTTTCTTTTATTAATCTTGTTTGACTTTCTTTTTGACCCGGGTGATATACTTTTTACTTTGGGCTTAAAATAAAGGGTTTTGGGCCAGGGGTTATTGAATTGGGCTCGGGTATCAGGTTTTGGATTTGGGTTTATATATAAAAGTTAACGGGTGTTAACTCTTTATATATTAAAGAGTTAACACCGTTAGGGCTTAGGGACTATTTATGAAATTAGGTTTAAACTATGAGGGCTGTTTTGGGTGTTTTTCAGAATTTTGTCTTCTTGTAGTTGACTAATATTGACCAAGGGTTGACTTTTGTTGACCTTTGATAGCATTCTCCCGGCTCTTGTATTCTCTTTCCTTTCCCGTGTCCATGTTTGTCCGATTTTGACCGTTTTCTTGAGATTTTTGCAATATCCGTACCTACACAATCACAAAGACAAAACAAGCAATATACAAGCATTTTAAGCACAATTTTGTCTTTTATGGGTTATTTTTTATATAAAACGGATATGTCTTTTCACACATATCATGGGGTTTTATGCGAATTTTTTTTGACAAACTGATGAGGTGTCATTTTATACAATATCTCGGGGTTATTTAACCTCCTAAATCATGCAAATATACCCAGATTATGTGCTTAATTGTTTGTTTTCATGGTTTTAGCACTTGGATGGAATTTAGAGGATATACACGTGACTTGGGCTTATTTGGAGAAGAAACCGACAAGACTATGACTCTACACCATTTATCTTGAAGAATTATGCATACAAAGTGTAGAGACGGCGTCGCAGACTTCAAGCGACGGCGTCAGGATTTTCAAAGTGACAGCGTCATGGATTTGGCGACGGCGTCAGAACGTAGCCGACTTAAAGTGGCTCTATAATATTCTATTTGGCGACGACGTTACGACTTCAACATGACACCGTCTCGCCGTTTTTCCTATATATACAAAACCGATTTTAGGGTTTTAGGTGTGTAACTTTTGGGAGACGAATCCTAAATCTTATAGTTGAATTTGACAGCTTTTTAGGCCGTCTTTAAGGCCTTAAAACCCTATTGTAACAGTCTTTAATCCATGTTTTAATCAAGTAAAGTTCATTTATCCCTTTAATCTTTTAATATGTCTATGTATTGTTTGATTAATTTATGTTCTTTATCTTCTTATAACATGCTAGGCTAGATCCTTTAGTATTTACTTATGATTGCATGAAACTTAGATTGTAGATCCTTTTAATGTTGCTTCTTGTGATGGATGTGCGCGTTAGGCTTTAGAAAACTAGCCATAAGATATTAAATTAGCATAGACGTCTAGGGAAACGCGAGTGTGTAGAAAGGATACCATCGGTAACAGTCTTCATACTACCTTACCCCTAATACGGTTGATCCCTCTAAAGATATTTCAATTGAATTTAATATACTCTTAGGGGCCTTGTACGTTGCCTTAATGGAATATTAAATAGATGGCGGGTTCGTGTAATTCGTTTATGACTTAGGAAATACTTACACAGATCATCACAAGTGTGACAAAGCAATAGGATTAGGAGAAGCAATCTAAGGAGCAGTGCATGATTAATTAAATATGTTCATTTATCATATAAGTTATCACCAGAGTAGTTTAGATTATTATTAGTTTAATTAGATAAAAATAAACCAACCTCTTAAACATATGATTTTACCTGCTTTCTATAAAATAAAAATACAGAAAGAATCTTCTCTCAACCACGTAGAGCTCTGTTAGATTCTGATCGAACCTTCCCAACCTATTCCCCTAGAGAATGATAACAACCCTCGAGTCTTGCTTATACTACACTACAACGGTTAGGTACTCTGCCTAGGGAGTTGTAAAACTTCTTGTGAAGTCTTACGACGACCACATCAAGTTTTTGGCACTGCTGCCAGGGAATAGTTAGGTTTTGACCATTTTTTAACTTAGGTCTACTAGCTTGATTCCTATCAAGTGAGATTTTAATTTTTGGTATATTAGCTTTCTTTTAGTCTATGGATTTAGATGGAGTAACTTGTTTAAATTGGTAATTTTTTAGGATTACACCCAAAAAGCCTATATATGTTGTTTTATTAACTAACTACACTGGTTAGTTAAATCCCCGTATAAACCCTTTGTTTACTCTTATCTTAAGAGTAAGATACCCCTAGAACAACCCGTAGAGCCAATCCTTTAGGAATTACACCAACTATTTGTTTCGTTACACCTTTACACCTTAGCCTACCCTGTTAGATTATGTCTATTTATCAGTTGCTAGTTGCTAAAGTGTAAAGTATGTATTTCCTGAGTCTTGTGTCAATTTTATATCTTTGGTACGGTTGGGAAGAAATTTGCACATTGCAAATGGGAATGTATAAAGTAGTCAAAACTCATGTATTTTTACTACCAACGGAATTATTGGTACGTCTGAAGAATGAAGAATTACCGAAGGAATTATCCAGAGTTATTATGATCGTGAAGATAGTGAAATTACACAGAGTTTCGTAGTATAGTGTTAAAAAAATTGAAAAATTGAGAAAAATCCCAACAAAAAAGAGAAGGAAAGTTTGGAGATAATCGCAAGAGCTTAAACCGAAGGAATTATATGAAGGATCGATTATTCGTTGATACATCTAAAAGTCAACGATTTAGAGTATTGTATAAAGTGGAAGATATCACCACTTGTCTTGTAAAAGTTTGTAAAGTATAGGATGATTAGGAAGTTTACCGTTATGGGAACACCAACTTGGGTTGTTGTTTTTGATCTATGATCAAGACGTTTGTAAATAGTTGTGTCTTTATCATGGTAACGGTCGAGAAAAAGTGTCTAGCAACTTATATCTTGGACCTAGTCTATTTGTTTTGTAATTTTTGTATAACAACAATTTAATTCCCTTTCCTAATCATTAACCATAGGTTTTACGCGAATGAGGATGTGATCGAGCATGCATGTTGGTGCACGATTCCAAACACACCCGTTAAGAATGTTTAAGGTCGGAACCAATTATAGTATAGTAGTATACGGATTCCAAAAGATTTAAGAAAATTGCTTTTGACCAAAGCAATTCCTAAAACCTCCCAGGTCGTTTTTCCTCGGCGAAGTGTGAATAGAAAGTCGATTTAGTTTGTGATCGCGTAATTTGAATGGTTTTAATGATCTTGATTTGGTTTCCAATTCTACTAATGAAAACGCATAAAAACATGTAAACGCAAGTAATCAAATAAAACAATTAACAATTAATCCTAAAACGCTAACGGGAAATTAAAAACGCGAGTAAATTATCCAACTAAGCAAATTCAAGTCCTACTAAAGCAAATTTAATTTCTAAAACCTTCTAAATAGTAGAAGAAAATTTTCAGAAAAATAATTTTTTTTTTGATTTTTTTTAAACTAATTAAATGAAAGAAAAATACTAAACTTTGAATTAAAAATCTGAGAAAATTCTTAAAATTAGCTAATGCAAAACAATTTGCAAGAAAATTACCACTATTGAAAAGTCTTAACCAAATAAGCCAGGAAAATTAGAATAAGCACTCGAAGTGCTTATTTTCAAAGAGAGGCAAAAAAGGGGTTAAATGTATTTTCTGTTCACCCTTAGACGTAAAAGTCCCAAGGGCGCAGTGGTGTGGTGAGTGTGTGATAAAGTGTTGGGGTTAAGGTTGAGGTCAGGGTTCGAGCCCTGCTCACCCTTGGCTTCCCTATATCCCAACATTTTTATTTTATTTTTTTGCAAAATTTTTTTATGAAAATTATTAAACAGCTTATTTAAATCAACTTTTGTAAAAGAACCTTTTTCTAAATTTCACTAATAAGCTAGAAAAGAGCTTAAATACTAGTCAGATAGCTTAAAAGAGTTCACAACCTTGAATGTTTAAACTGTTAGAGCACAAAAGCTTTAATAAGCTCAAATTTTGACCAATAAAGCATTTAAGACCTAAAACCTACTTAATAAGCAAATCTAAACCTTAAATGAGTAATTCCAACAGTTCATAAGCTTAGAAAACCAAAAAGCTCTTTTCTTCAAAGATTGTTATACAAACAGACCAACTAGGCACTTTTGAGCTTATTTTTAAGCAACTAAATGGATCCTTATGACTTAATGACTTATAAAACTAAAAAGCTTGTACTTCAAATTGTTTAAATCAGCAATTGAAAGGAATTTTGAAAATCAACTAAGCTAAGAAAAGGCTAAATGAAAAAGCTGCATAGGTAGTTTAACTATTTTTGATTTTTCAAATTTTTATCAAAACACTAAAGTGCTACTTTTAGGCCTAAATTCAGATAACCTAATAAGCTGAAAACAAGATAATAAGCCCTAACAAATTAACTTTGACCTACAAACTAGTTGTGCTCTAAATTTTAAATCCTAAATCTAACTTATACTACTTAAAAAAAAGTCTATTAAGGTTGATTTGCTATCTGATGCAAATGACCAAAATTTTAGCCAGAACTTAACTCCAACAATGCAAACCTTAAGGATTTAGTTATTACACCATTTAAACCTCAAATCAAAAGCAAACCACCAACAATAGCAACTTAGAACAAATTTAAACACAAAATACTATGATTCTGAGCTTATGAACTCAGATTCAAGCATCTACCACTCAAACTTATTAAAGCCTGTTTTAGACAAACAAAAACCTTAAATTCTTATCTTATAACCTTCAAATTGATGATTGAGCTTGATCAAAAGGATTAAAAGACTCTTGACAGCACTAACTCAAGTTAGTGCTATCTTGTGCCAAACACTCCTTTAGAAAGCTTATCATCTTTTTTAGCTTATAAAACTTAGATCTAAAGCTCAAACTTCAAATACCAGATATTAAATAGCTTATTAAAGATCTATTGAGCATATTTCAACAATCAAACAAGCTGTAACAATAAGCTATAAGATTATGCTAATATTTTTAGTTTTTTTGACAGATTTATATATAAACTTTAGCTAATGAAATTAAAACTACAAATAAGCATTAAGTAACATCTAAAGACAAAAATAAGCTAATATAAGCAGATCTAAACAGTTAATAAGCACTAGATAAGCAGAAATAAGCAATAAGTAGTTTAGAGCTAAAATGAAAGTGATATTAGAAGTGTACCTTGATCCCAGCCAAACAGGGATCAATAAGCTCTCAAGGAGCCTAGATCTACAAGCTCTGGCTTATCTAGGATAAGCTGGTGGGATCATGGAAGCCCTTCCAAATTTGGCTTCCCTTCCAATAATGATGAGGTATATTTAGGGAAAGATTTGAGAATTAATAAGCTCAGTTAAGCTTTAACGGTTTAACTAAGTATAAACTAGCTTATGAGATACCTCAAAACTTATTGAGCTTATTAGATTAAAAATGAGCTTATTTAGGTTATAAGAGGAATAAGTAAAAACATGTATTAAACAATTGAAATTTTATTGATTATCAAACTGAGTTACAAACTTTTAAAAAGGAAAATACATCATATTAAAAACGATAAGCTAAATACAATAAGCTAAAAAATTAGACAATCATCTGTGTGTGAGGAGAGCCCTATTTATAGGGACTTCTGAACCTTATAGGCCTTCAAGGAGCGTCATAGTCCTCCAATCATGACCCTCCAATCGTTGGTAGCCTCTAGATCAATCATTATAACCCTTTGATTGAGTGCCAGGTGGATCAACCAATCGAGTTGCTCTGGATTGCCAGCATGGACTACAAAAGATGTCATTGCGTGCGTTATTTTCTTCTAGAAGGACTTTAGAGTGTGTGTGTGTGTGAGTGGATTGGGTGATCATGGTTTACCCTGTGTAAACATCTATGGTGAAACGAGGAGGGAAAAGAGATAAAGCTATAGTAATTTCATTTGGGGCGGTGACCCGTTCATTTTTATTGTTTGACGTGGGTTACGGGTTAAGGATTTGGGCCTTTGTTATAAACTTTGGGCCAGAAATGAGTTATGGATTAAGGTTATATAGATTTGGACTAACGGTGGTTAAAGTCAAGGACTAATGGTGTAATTGGTTTTGGACTAACGATGTTAGTCCTCAAGGACTAACTGTGTAAACATTTTAGGGTTTCTTTTAGGTAAAAGGATTAATGGGATTGGATTTGGTTAAGACTCAAGATAAATTTTCCTTAGTCTTTGATCTCTTGTACTCTTTTCATTCCCGTGCTTGGTTTTGTCCGTGTTGCTTTGTTTTTGTCCTTTCATGCAATATCCGTTATCTGCAAGACACAATTCACAATACAAACGAATACAATGCATTTTTCTGTATATATTGGTCATTATTGGTCTTTTTAGCTCAGTTTATTAGGTAAAAGGTATGTGTATTTAAGCACATACCAAAATCCCCCATACTAAGCTATTGTCGTGTCCTCACACAATGTTATAAACACACACTTAGAAAACCAAAAATTTTAACCCCTTTAGACTAATCACCTTGAAAAGTAGCAAAGTGCTCATCTAAAGAGATTAAAAAATCACCACTTTTGAAAAGTTCCCCGTTTAACCATTTTTAAGCATTAACTATTATTCATACATATCATAACTACACGGAATAAAAATACTAAAAGGATAAATTCATCGTTCTTGATTTTTCACCCACCCCAAACCAAGCTTAAAATGAAATCATTGTTAAATACAAGTTAAGATGCTAACACTACTCATAAATGCTAATTGTGAAAGCATTGCTACTTTCTGCTCGCGATGATTGAAAACAAAAAGTGATTTTATTTCTAATTATCACGTCTAGAAACCACAAATATTCATTTAAAAGTGTTTTGGCAAAATATATAAAGAGATGAAACACTTTTCTCGTTATTGTACTCCTAGTCATAACGTCAATTTTGCAACGTGGAAACCATGACAGCTTTTTGCGAAACGTGTTTTTTTTTCTTTTGAATCATCAAATTACTAATTTACCCTCGAAGCCATTTAATTGTCCACTGAGCCATTATTATTTCAAGTATAGAATATTTGTGGTGTGTATCTTTTTGGCGTAATTTCACTTATAAAACTTATTAAATAATCTAATTTAACAAACACTCAAAAAACTGATTATCCGATTATTGCGTTATCATACAACATAATCAAATCCAAACACTACAATTTGAAATCACGTTTTGTAACAGCTGATTATTTAATTATTCGTTTTCAAAACGAATAATCTATTTTCAATAAGCAATCCCAAACCACCTAACTATATTCACCGATGCCTACCAACGCAATGTTATAAATAACCAACGTTAAAACCAAAAATATTTCACCGCCCTAGACTAATACTGTGAGAGTAGTATCATAAGGATTTTAATCCTAAGGAGGATTAAGAAATCTTATAGTTTTGAAAAGAGCACCCCCCCCCCCCCCCCGGTTAACCCATTTTAATGCATTTAATAATCTACATACATATCTTTATGGAACAAGTTAGGAGTGGGAAAAAAAAAAAGACCCAAAAAAAAAATAAAAGGAATAAATTCAACGTTCTTTGATTTCTCTTTTTCGCCCACAGCCCAAACCAAGCTTAAAAATGAATCAATGTTAAATACAAGTACGATGCTAACACTACTCATAAATGCTAAGTGGAGTGGAAAGTCATTGCTATCTTTCGCTCCCTATTTTCCTAAGATTCTCTAAAGATTTTTATTATTGATTATTATAATTGTGGACAAAATCAATTAATGTCTTATTCACATAAAGTAAACCTGGTTTAGACCATAATTAGTTTGAAATCCTTTCCTAAAGAGACGATTATTGGGAATCAGATAAGGATCCACATTAAGGTTCTATATTTTTGCACGATTTAAGGGGTTAGTCCCTTTTTAGATAACCTAGAGTCGAATTTTGGTTTATTATAGATATTATTTGCAGACGTATTAAACTCGGTCCTTTTAATAAAGGCTGCAACTATCGGTTAGTGAAGCCGACAAGATGCAGCAGAACTTATTTTCAACCTGGTAAATTTCCTCGACCTTTTAGAAGGCTGCAACATCGGTTGTGAGCCGGCAAGATGCAACAAACTTTTATCAGTCTCGGATTATTACTATGTGCCTTATTTAGAAGACTGCAACATCGGTTGTGAGCCGGCAAGATGCAGTAAACTTTTATCAGCCCACAGTTTTATTATTATTATTACCTCCACCCTTTAAACGACTACCACATCGGTTATGAGCCGGCAAGAGGTAGTGGTCTTATTTCGGCTTCGGTTTATTACATAACTTATTATTATTAGCCAAATTTCAAGTCCTGTGGTCTTTTAACAACTGCCACATCGGTATGCGAGCCGACCATGGTCCAGGAGTCTATTTCCCCACAACACTGACAAAACCTCGATGTGTACCTTAATTTCACTAGAAGGAATCTCTACGAAGTGATTTAAACTAAGAATCGCAAAAACCTAAAGTAACTTTATTTATTCAACAATTATATAACGTTTATTAAGTATATAACGTTTATTAAGTTGATGGGAGCAAAAAGCCACAATTAACCTCTATGAGCCTTAAAGAGATCCAACTACTCTATGTTTAGCATCTAACTTATATAAAACTCTATCATTTTTCGTTCTTCGCAAATTTAAAATCTTTAATAAAAAGATCCGCGAATGCTTAGTCTAATAAAAACAAGCTTAGCATATTTAAAGTCTATCATGGAAACTTGCAAAGCTCTTGGCTCTTTATAAGCTAGAATTTGCGTTTTAAAGCTTCTTATATAAAAGACTAGCAAAAGCTTAAATTTATATAAGTTAAGGGGAAAGCTAGAGTGCAACATGCTCGATCAAGTCAAAATTTATTCCTAAAAAGACAAAACTATGTGTCAAAACACTTATTCTCTTTTTGAAAAAATTTAAATTTGGCATATTTTTGCTATTTTGGTGGAAAAACGGGGTTACGTGAAGACAAGACAAATGCAAGCAAGATCGAATCGAAAGATCCCCCCCATACTAGAACTACACATTGTCCTCAATGTGAGACTGTCACCCCCATACTAATTTCAAGGCATAATCCAAATATTAAAGGGTTTCTACGCAAATCTAAAGCAGTTTATTAAGTATGCTTAATAGATAAACGTTAAATCAATAAGATCTACGATATCGGATTCCCAAATATAAGTATGTGAAGAATTGAAGATCGAGTGGGTGTTGGACAAACCCACGAGCACAAGAGTCTTCAGAATCCGGGGCAATCCTGGACATAAACCACAAACCACAAAACACGAAACATGAGAAAGAAAGAGGCGAGCCTCCTCACATCACACTTATTCATTATTATTATACTAATATACTAAGGATAAGCATGGGTTGCCACCCACGAAGCGCTTGTTTTTGTTAACCAAGTCACGAGCCTGACTCGATCCCCGAATTTATTTGTCTATGGAGAAAGTTTGGAGATCTGGGACAACCATCGGTGGTATGTCCCCTCCAAAATAGTGCTTAAGTCTATGACGGTTCACCTTGAAGTTTGGCCCGTTAGTTGAAGATAACTCAACGGTGCCATAAGGGAAAACTTGAGCAACGGTGAACGGCCCGGTTCAACGGGTTTTTAGCTTTCCCGAGAAAATCTTTAATCGATAATTGAAGTGAAGAACTCGATCACCAACGTTGAAGATGCGGTTTTTGATCTTGGAGTCATGAATCTTCTTCGTCTTCTCTTTGTAGATCAAAGAATTCTCGTAGGCTTGATCACGAAGTTCGTTTAATTCATTCATTTGAACTTTCCGGTGATCACCCGCAGTCTTAAGGTCAAAATTACAATGTTTTAAGGCCCAATAGGCCTTGTGGTCTAGCTCGATAGGAAGATGGCAAGCCTTTCT
>BQNB010006767.1:2533-95311 GCA_026074375.1 Tanacetum coccineum | reverse complement strand
TAAATCCATTTTATTAGAAAATATAAAATAAATGGTATTCAGCTGCCACGTCAAAGAAAGTTAACATATTAGAAGTACAAGAGAACAAATATATATACTTGAAGTCTTGTCTTGACAACCCACAATGGATTTGTGGTGATTGCAGTGGCTGCTCCAGCACCCGATGCAGCTATCATGTTCGCCCCAATTTTTAGATGCCCACTTCCGTCTACTGCAGATATTAAAAAAGTTTAAATGGTGATATAAAAACGGAACCAATGTAAAAGTTACTTCTTTAGTTTAGACATCATATTACCAACAAGTAAACAAACATATGAGTAGTAACGAACCATGTGTCTCAAGAAGCTCTTTGAGTTGCCCATACACGGCGAAATATACCTATTCCAACATTGTTTATATCAACACACAATGAGAGATAAACTAATTACTTACACCAACTCACAAAGTAACAATAAGAAAACATAAACTTGATTGAAAGCAGAAAATGGGATTTGGTTAAGTAATACTCACAGCCCAGTTTGGAAGTAATGCAGCCAATGTTGGTGAAAGGCCACGATATAGTCCCCTCCTTCCCTCATTTTTTAAAATGTTTTGTAGGCTCGAGACTATGACACTACCTGATCAAAGTCAACACGAGTTTAAAGAATATAAAGAGTAGCAATTAGAAACATGTCTAAAGAAAAAAACCGTATCAAAATTGAGCCTCAAAAACTTCATAAATTAGAAATTGTATAAATCCTAACAGCTAGAATTTGTGCAGTACTTTTCTGATTATCAGTTATAAGTACTGTAAAGAGGAACCCAACAGGCTCCTAATAGTCTGACAACGAATCTGACATTTTCCGAACTTATAAGTTTATGAGCATGCTGATATGTATTATAACATATTAGTTGATTCGTTAACAGTTAAAGGTTACAGAACGGTCATGAGTGTGTGCGGGTCTCTTATTAACATGCACATTTTGGATGTTGAAGCAGGTCGTTTCTACATTCGTTGATCTGAATTTATTCATAAGATCGTATGCTGGCTTACTATGTTTAATTCCAACCATAAAGGGGAAGCGGTGGATCTCCCTCATGTTGCTAAATACAGATCACAGATTCACTCGTTGGCTTGCCTATTTGGTTGATAATAAATGACTGGTTTATTTGTCAAAGATAATGAGGACATTGTATAAAAAAAGATTCGTTATTTAATAGGTGCCATTCACTTTACATCCTGTATATGATGTTTTAAGTCGCTAACTGCTTAAGTGAAAGCTTGTATGTGTCAAGTGTGCAGTCTCAAAAACAGGGACATGTCCCCGGCACAAAAGACAAGGGTAAATGGGGTAGGTGCCAGATTAATTCATGATTGTACATGAAATAGATGATATCAACTATTAAAGGAATACATTTTTATTATACGAATATGAGATGAGGTGGCAACACCCTTCTATCAATAGAGGTGTGTATTCTAGTTTTTTCAGCATGTGTTACCTAGGGAAGCACAAAACTGTGAGCAGATAGCCAGATATTGTGGTTGATATATTCATGGTAAGAGTTGTTATTTTACCTAAAAATTTATGGTTGCTATCTTAAAACTGCGGGTGTTACAATAGGATACAATTAAGGTATAGCCTTTTCAAAAAGTATGATTAATCAAAACAACCACCTCCGAGCGAGAGACGGCGACGTATGTTTGTTTCCAGGCAGGCCAACAATTAACAACTTATTATTTATGACTTATAACAAAATGGTTAATGCCAAAATTTTGAAAGTTTAGCACAGTTTTAACTCAACCAGAATATATGTTTGTTCCCTGCTCTTACCACAAATTAAAAAAAGAACAAAGAAGGCATGAACATGGCATCTAATCATACTCACATTTAATCACTCATCACTTTAGACACAAAAGAATTCAAAAGGGCTTGTAGCCTAGCGGTACCCCATGTGGTGTGAGAATGCTCCCCAACCAAATTGTAGTGGTTCCAAGTCCCGTCAAGGACTCGTGTGATAGATTTGTGGTGTATATAGTGTCGGATAGTTAGTTTGCCTATGAAAAAAAGGAACTCCATATATATTCATAAAATACACATTTAGTTAACACACAAAATGAGCTAACGAAGTTTTTGCACCTAGAATTCAGCTTAATCACCCTTGAATAACGAATAACAGGAGTAATACTTAAGCTTTTCTAAACAGGATTGCATTCTACAATTCCATTCTTCGTAAAGTATACAAAAGTATTATACTGAGACAAGCATAAAAGAGTATACATTACCTTTATTCCTGGGCCCATCAGGTAAGCCATAAACTTGCAATCTCGTCTTGATCACATCCAACGGGCTCATAATAGTGGCAGCAATAGCGCCTACACAAAAATGGAGCAACAGTATAAAAAAAAGTAAGAAATCCTTTTCACCCCTAAACTTCATTGCATATCATAAGAAAACAAGTCCCATTCCTAAAAACAGTCACCAAAAATAACATGGTGATCTCCTAACTCACTACTACCACCAAGCCCCTGCCAGGTTGCCACTACTATATCCACAGCCAAAAACATAATGGCTTTAAGTTTCTAATCACATACATTGATTACGAATAAGGTATCCTAATGTATGTTCTGCTATTTCAACAGTATTACATGAACCCTAGCTACAAACAATTACACTGCAGCATACATCTACTACTTATCCCTCTAAAATTCTACTTCGGTTCGGCTAGCGAACAAGTTCAAGTCACACTTGACAAAACAAAATTATGACATCTATTAAAGTCCACTAAATTCTTCTAAACTTTAAACCCTTCTAGAATAAATACATATACATGATAAATCCCAAAATAAAAGGAAAGCATACCAGCACAAGCACCAGAAACAGCATCATACATGATATCTTTACCATTTCTTGGCTCTCCGACCGTCATATCACACCAAATTTTTTATATTCCAAATGGGTTTCCAAACTAAACAATACCCAGATTATAAAAAACCCTAACTTTCACAAACAAAACACAATCTTTTTATAAAAATATTCTTCAAGAACCTAAAAAAAAGTCACTTGATTCCAAATGGGTTTTTAAAATTAAGCAATACCCAGATTTTTATTTTGGGCTAAATTGGACAAAAATACGATCTTTATAGAGATATGTTGGTGTTTGGGAGTGTTTGACACTTTTGGTTGAATCTTGGAGAAGTGTTTGAAGGGGTGTTTGGGTTAGTAGTTTTGTTTTGATCTTGGAACTGGAAAGTAGTGACTTTGATTTTGTCCAAATGTTGTGTTTTGTGGAAATAACCTGAAAATTGTGACTTACAAATTTTGTTTATACCATTTGGGGATTATTTATTTTTTTAATAATTTATTGGTAGATCTATATTGTGTGGTTTTGGTTTGAGTTTGAGTCTCTAGCTTTTTTAATAAAGGTTCCATGATAAAACGATTTGATGGTCAAAATAAAACATTTAAATAGGAGTTGCAAGAAAGTTATTGCACAAAATTAATATTTCTAGGCTAAGAATTAGTTTAGGTAATCAGATTTTTTTAACTAAAATCAGATTAATAGACGATTACTACAGTAAAAATGAAATTTTAATAACCACGGGTGATTAATAGATGAATAGAATTATATTGTAATATCTTTGTAGAGCTTTTAAACTGAATGAAAGATACATACAAGTTCCAACGAAATGTGAAATATATTAACCTCGTCAGATGGTATAGAAGTAGAATTGATAAGGTTTATGACAATATGACATATAGCAAAGCCAAGACGAATTCAGTTGGACTTAAAATTTTAAAGTCCGTTTACATACAATGGATTTATAATCCTAGCTATAATTACAAATTGGAAGGTGATTTGTACATCATTTTTTTTTCATCCACCATTAATCTTGTATCTAGGTGTTGTATTGTGTGCATTACCGAGCATAATTTAATGGTAGATGGCAAAAAACAATAATGTACAAACATGTAAAGTAGACTGAATGTTATGTGTTAAAATCTTGTCATCGTGTCCTTTTAATTGTGTAATTTTAAACGATTTAAATTTCTCGTGTTAACATACTAGTCGACGTGGACCTTCAAAAGTTTGAGTTTGCTTTCTTTTTATTTAACAAAGCATTCTTTTTGGTGCATCACGCGACTCTAAAATCAAAATCACCGGATGTTAATATTAACGAGGTTTGAAGCCCGCGCTTCACTGCGGTGTGTTTAATCGTATGTTGTTTTGGACATGTTAGCTAGTGTTTAGCGTAAACATTTGGTGTATTATAAGTTTAAGAACATAATTACATTACATCGTTTGTTACAAAACAAAGTTGGTAACTGTTTTTGGAGTTGGATTGTACCTAGCTTATTACAAAAGTTTGTAGCTTGTTGTTGCTAACTTTTATTTGGTTAGCCTTTTTTTCTCTTTGCTTCGGATGCAAGCTGCGGCATAAGAGATCTTTTTTTTGGTGGCTTTTCCTGTGGGGATGATGGCTCGTTTGTAGACGACCTGGCTGTAACACCCCGCCTTACTCAGACCACAATATTGTCCGCTTTGCCCGCAGGCTCACGGCTTTGCTTTATGGCCCTCATGTGAAGACTTCTCGGCAGGTCACCCAAGCCAGTACTACTTTCACATGAGCACGCTTAACTGCCAGTTCCTAGGAACCCCACTCGCCAGTAGACCACAAAACGCGTTGTGTCATTGTAAGGCGAATGTTATCTTATGAACCCAGCATCTCTCCAGGCCGCAGCCGATGTGAGATTTGCCTAGGGTGTCACAATCACCCCCCCCCTCCTGGACGGCTCAGGAGTGGCTCTGATACCAATCTGTAACACCCCCAAAAATGTGTCGCAGCGGAAATATGTCTGGGGGCATTATTTCATAATACAACAGCACAAGATACAAGAGAACGACCTCTAAATGTGTCGTTTGAAAAGTAATCTCGTTGATTTTCTTAAAATTGATATAACATTTGTCCCATAATTGTATCACAATGAAAAGCTTGAAAGCAATAAAACGAGATTTGATCATTTGTATGTAAGTAGAAATCCATAAATGAAATCTTGTCAATTTAGACTCCAATTCATATCAAGTAAGCCAAGCATCTAATTCACCTGAGAGAAACATGCTTAAAAGTGTCAACATAAAGTTGGTGAGTTCATAGATTTTTGTAAGTATAAACGTTGAAATCAAAAGATTTATAAAGTACACATGACTACTTCAATCCTTATAATAGTTGCCAAAAATTGTACGTATGAAAGTTGGACCGTAATTATTCAAAGTATTCATGATAATTAAAATCATCATGAAATGTTTCAAGTATATATTGCCCAATGAGTGATTACGATTACTCTAAGTTCATGAAACCGAATGCACTATGTACCCATTGTAGGTGTCCCCTCCAAGAACACCCAGGCAGTAATGAAAACCATATGTACCCATCGTAGGTGTCCCCTCCAAGAACACCCGGGCAGTAATAAATATGTACCCCTCGCAGGTGTCCCCTCCAACAACACCCGGGGCAGTGAATGAAAAATGTACCCCTCCGCAGGTGGTCCCCCTATCCCAAGAAAACTGGGCCATGTTACATCTAGTTATCCGTTCAATCCGCTTAAGCTAATCCGAAATTATTTCAAAAGTAAAGTATGTATTTGTGACCAAAAATGAAGTCAAGTAATGTATCTCATAGCGAGCTATGTAAATGAGTGTGTAAACCAATTTGTAATCAACCATGTAAATGCATTTGCAAACAAGCATGTTCTCACCCCAAAAATATATGTAAAACAAGTAAAACAAATGGGGCAATAAACTCAACCTAAACAAATCAGTGATTGTGTGATATAACCACGAAAAGAAGTACGTAAAAATCAACAAACGAAACCATCGAGCAAAGGCCTAACAGCGACCTTGGGTCCTTTAGTTTACTTCTTATGACTTACAAGTGCTAACAAATGCTCGACCACCTAGAAAATTAATGATACTAACATTAATCACATGCTCGATTGTAGTAATTATAAAGCGTCTTTTTCTACACTAGCCAAAAGATCCTATATGCTCAAGCTAGCATCTCAATCTACTAAAACCTTAATTGTCTAAGAGTAAACAGTACACTTATTTAATTATAATTCAAATAACTCAAAAATCTACTATTTAGCGAATAACGTGAAATAAGGTACATAAATAACCATCAAAGTTGAAAGGTGCTTAAAACAATCAATTATAAAGCTTGAAAGGGAACTCTTGTTCAAATAAATCATATAACACATCTTATATATTTCGCATACACATACGTCGTACCATACTAACAAGGTTTTATTCTAATCACTTTCTTTATATTTATTTGTTATCATTTGCTAAAGAAAACCCAAGGCTAAATGAAAATATAGAGTTAGAACCCTAAGGACCAGATAGAGCCAAAAATTCGAAACATAAAGGGGCAACTATGGAAACTGTTACTTACAATAAAATGCACCAACAAGCATATCAGATGAAGCAGGTTAAGGTATCTGTACGGATTGGTCCTTTCTCTTATTTTATTTCATTAACTAAATTGCTTAAAATTTACTCAAAAGTATAAAATATCAACCATCTTCTTTGGTAAAAACAAGACGACATGTTTTACGTTTTCGACAACAGCCGTACCGACTAAACCGCTCCTTAATCTTCTAACTAGGTAAATAGTGGGTAAGATTAGTTACCGTAGATGTCGCTCAAGATAGACGTAAACAAACTGATGAAACCCACTTCGTCGAATAAATATTACGTACTCTCTATGTATCATCTTCACATGAACCTGATTAACCAGCATAACACCTTCAGAAATCCTTACCAAACTCGACGAAAAGAACGAACTTTAATCGAGCAACAATAGAAATGAAGCTTGTTCGTACACCACTACACTTTCAGCCGTATATTTAACTATGGGGTGGTTTTTTGAGTTGACAGGTGGATGCGAAGTGTGGGAGCAGCTGTAGGCGTCTGATGAAGATGGCATTGGTTACTCGTATTTGATATTGGTGGCGTCGGTGCGGAGATGGAGTTAGTTGGTGGTGGCCACAAGATGAGGAGGTGGGATGCTAACTTACTCGAATACGTGGGGGATGGTTGTGGTGTGAGGTGTCGAGCTTTTGGTATTGGCCGAGAGTAAACCCTACATTGTAAATTGCAACCTTAAACAATGTACTCATTTAAACCCTTTCTCTTAGAACACTTAATAAATATTTGAAGAACTCCATTGCTGCCAATATTCTGTTGTAAGTTTGTGTGGAGAGAAAAGAGTGAGGTGTATGTTCTTTTGTTGTGAGGAAAATACACTAGTAAAGTATTTTCATGCTAACCTTTTGTTTCAAACACCATATTCACTTAACCAACTGGAAAATATAGGTTAAAAAGATAGTGTTGCAACAGCCGGGTTTTGTGGAGTAGAAAGAGATGATTGTTGTGTGTATATATCTGCATGAGTTTCCTCCTTAAGAACTACATTAGGCAAAGTTGAATCCCCTTTATTAATCACAAGCAAATGTATTACTCTTTAACTTAAAGTAACTTTGGAAGGTTGTGGTGTGAACTATGATCGGCTGGAAATGTTCATAGAAAGGGACATTTGAATTTCCAAAGAAATGAAATATGAACTAGAAACTTGTCTTGACCTTATAGTGCAAATAGGTAATTTCAAGACATAAACTTTGTGGTACACATGTGTTTGTAAAGACTGGATTTGGCCAATGTTACTGTGACCATAGATGTGTTTGAGACGTGAGTTTTGGGCAAGGGAAGGAGAAAAGAGAAGTAATGAATTTTTCTTGGTGACAAAGTTTCATATGGGATTCGGTGCTAGGAAAAATAATGAACTGATTGTTTTGCTAAATTTTTGGTAAGAAATTATTTTGGAACGTTTGATACATAGTGGGTTAGTGGGCTTGCAAGCTTGTTGGATTTAATTAGCCTAAGGTTTAATGGGTAAAGGGTGGTTTATGGTGAAAATATTTCCACAGGGACCAAAAGCGAAATTTTCGTAAAGTATTGGTTCGGGACTCGCTTAAGATACTTAACGGATGATTCAAAATACGAAACTTGCGCCATTGCGTTCCAAATGATTTTTCCTATAAAAATGAGTATTTACTTGATAGTATTTTCATAAATGTTTTTATAAAACTCATTTAAAAATGTTTATCAATTATTGGGTATCGCTGCTTTTAAGCTTTGACCGTAAAATAAGTTTTAACTTGAACTTTCGCGTTTTAAAACCAATGTTTTTAAATAAAATATTAAATGATTTATTAAATATTTTATTAAATAAATTTTGATAATTAAATATAATTTAATTATTATCGTGTCGGTGCGAGTTGTGTGTGGTTTTCAAAATTAACGAGATATTCTCGTTTTCAAGCCAAGTGAGGGTGAAAATCAAATATCAAATTTATAAACGACAATTATGTAATAATAAATATGATTTATTATTTAAATATATTCCGAAAATTTACCGGTTACGCATCGCTTTTATGTGACAATAAAAGGTCAAAAGTCAAAAAGTCAAGTTGGACCCAAAAAGTTAAAGGGTAAAATAGTCATTTAAAGTTCTGAAAATTTGCGGGTTGTGTGACACCCTAGGCAAATCCCACATCGGTTGTGGCCTGGAGAGATGCTGGGTTCATAAGATAACATTCGCCTTACAATGACACAACGCGTTTTGTGGTCTACTGCGAGTGAGGTTCCTAGGAACTGGCAGTTAAGCGTGCTCATGTGAAAGTAGTACTGGCTTGGGTGACATGCCGGGAAGTCTTCACATGAGGGCCATAAAGCAAAGCCGTGAGCCTGCGGGCAAAGCGGACAATATTGTGGTATGAGTAAGGCGGGGTGTTACAAGATTGGTATCAGAGCACTGGTTATAGAGAACTAGGTTGCATATTTTACCCTAGACTATAACCGTTTTCACAAGCATTGCATCACAGCAAACATTTTCAAAGTGCATACACACTACTTGCTTACTTGCTTACATTACTTGTTACATTAAGTGCTTACATGACATTCATATATATAATATATATGTTTACATCCCTTTGCGTATATCGTATAATTATTTATATAAGAGTTATTTATATAAATACTAAAACATTTCTTAAGACATTGTGGGTTGTACAATGGTCTCATTTATACCTCTAACATTGTGAGTTACACAATGGTCTTATTTTACTTCTTAGACATTGTGAGTTGTACAATGGTCTCACTTCGTTCTCAGACATTGTAAGTTAAAATAATGATAACTTTTAAACAAACGGGTGAGGGATGCGGAGATGTGAGGACATTTCAAGAATATAGCCACTAGAGTAAAGGTAACAAATGGGGAGAAGCCTCGTGGAGGAGCTTATGTGATATGTGGTGGAATATTGTACTCAGTCTGTTAGTTCGAGATTGAACCAAGTCCATTAGCTTAAGAGTGTAACAAGTCTGTTAGCTCCACAAACAGTTCATGATTGCAAGGATTTGTAATGGCAAAAGTAATAATTTAAGAATGAGATAAGGTAGTTCCAAATGAGGCCTTAAGATTCTGCTGAGTGGTAAGGCACGATTGTGTTTCTAGACCTTTTTAACGGATTCTAGTGATTTTCATGTTTGAGTTAATTTTCTCAGGTTCATATCCGGATACCATTAAAGCACACTCATTTTATAATTTTTACTTGCATAAAGAAGCCGTTTACCCATTTATGTAAATAATTGGATTGATATATCTTCATGTTCGGTGATTTACAAATTTATTTATTTAAATGAAGAGGATCCCATAATCCTTTCAAAACTATAGAGATTTTAAGTTCATCATACTTATTAATTTCCGATTGACAATGCGCGTACTCAAATAACCTAAGGGGGTAAATGAATCCACCACCTTGAAGGTTATGTGAGTACGCGCATTGCATCGGAAATTATTAAGTAGGATGATTTATAATCTCTTTATTTGAAAGGATTGGGATGCCTCTTCATTTAAATAAATAAATTGTAAATCACCGAACCATAAGTTTATCAATTCATTATTTACATAAATTGGGACGCTTCTTTATGCAAATAATAAATTATAAATGAGTGGGCTTAATGGTATCCGATATGAAACGAGTATGAACTCAAACATGAAAATCACCGGAATCCGTTAAAAAGGTCTAGAAACACAATCGTGCCTTACCACTCAGCAGAATCTTAAGGCCTCACTTGGGACTACCTTATCTCATTCTTAAATTATTACTTTTGCCGTTACAAATCCTTACAATCATGAACTGTTTGTGGAGCAAACAGACTTGATACACTCTTGAGCTAATGGACTTGGTTCAATCTCGAACTAACAGACTGAGTACAATATTCCACCACCTATAGCATAAGCTCTCCGACGAGCTCCTCCCATTTGTTGACCTTTATTCTAGGGATATTATTTCTTGAAATGTCCTCACTCTCCGCATCCCATCACCGTTGGTTATAGTTATCATTATTATGGTTGCTATTGTTGGGTCCTGGAGCGGTCCCAGCTTGTACAACTTTATCCAATAGTTAATGCAAAACATCTAGTCGAACTATTCATTTTGGGCCACTAGTACGGAGACTTAGGTCGCAAACATCCTGGTACTGCCTAAGTAGGTTGAATACTTATAGCCATTAGCCTCGTCCGTTATTAATCATCGAACATTACAGATATCAAAAACTAGACCCTGCCCTTAAACATTTAAAACTTTATATAGACATACCCACGCGACTACACTTTCTCCTTTGATGTGTTCACTATTAAGAGGCTTTCTTCATAACGCATTTATATCAATCATAAAACTTGTAATGATATTTTTTTTAAAATGCCTATTCTAATGGATTGAATATCCGGGTCAACCTAGCCAAAATTTATGTCTAATGGATTATAAATTTATGTATATTAAGAAGTGTCGGAACATCAAAATTTTGCTGAATAAAGTTATAACACCTTGTTTAAAACTGGTTTATTAGATCTTAAATCTCTTCTTAATCACACAATCGGTTAACACAAATTCAATCTCGGGACGAGATTCCTTTAAGGGGTAGGTACTGTAACAACCCGTAAATTTTCAGAACTTTAAATGACTATTTTACCCTTTGACTTTTTGGGTCCGACTTGACTTTTTGACTTTTGACCTTTTATTGTCACATAAAAGCGATTACTGCGTAACCGGTAAATTTTCGGAACATATTTAAATAATAAATCATATTTATTAATACATAATTGTCGTTTATAAATTTGATATTTGATTTTCAATCTCACTTGGCTTGAAAACGAGAATATCTCGTTAATTTTGAAAACCGCACACAACGCGTACCGACACGATAATAATTAAATTATATTTAATTATCAAAATTTATTTAATAAAATATTTAATAAATTATTTAATATTTTATTTAAAACGTTGGTTTTAAAACGCGAAAGTTTAAGTTAAAACTTATTTTACGGTCAAAGCTTAAAAGCAGCGATACCCAATAATTGATAAACATTTTTAAATGAGTTTTATAAAAACATTTATGAAATACTATCATGTAAATACTCATTTTTATAGGAAAAATCATTTGGAACGCAATGGCGCAAGTTTCGTATTTTGAATCATCCGTTAAGTATCTTAAGCGAGTCCCGAACCATTATTCAACAATAGTTACGCTTCCGGTCCCTCTAGAAATACTTACACCATTAACCCCCAATATATCATACACTTGCCACTTTTTTAAAATTTTCATTTAAAAACATTTGAAATTCACTAGTAATATTTTTCTACCTCGCTGGTTTTACCATATGAAGTAAGTGCAACATCTTCTTTTGGCTTTGTAACCCCAACCATACTTAAACTAGGTCTAATTAAGTCAAATCTTTTCATTACTTCTCTTTTCTCCTTCCCTTGCCCAAAACTCACGTCCCAACACATAAGTCACAAGATAAATTGCCAAATCTAGCTTTACAAACACATGTGACCACCAAAGTTTAAGTTGAACATACCCTATTTGCACTATAAGGTCAAGACAAGTTTCTAGTTCATATTTCATTTCTTTGGAAATTCAAATGTCCCTTTCTATGCACATTTCCAGCCGATCATAGTTCACACCACAACCTTCCAAAGTTACTTTAAGTTAAAGAGTAAACATATGCTTGTGATTCATAAAGGGGATTCCAACTTTGCCTAAAATGTAGTTCTTAAGGAGGAAACTCATGCAAGATTTATACACACAACAATCATCTCTTTCTCTCCACAAAACCATGGCTACAACACTATCTTTTAACTATATTTTCCAAGTTGTGTTAAGTGAATAAGGGTTTGAAACAAAAGGTTGCAAGAAAAACTTTACTAGGTATTTTCCTCACAACAAAAGAACATACACCTCACTCTTTTCTCTCCACACAAACTCACAACAGAATATTGGCAGCAAGGGAGTTCTTCAAATATCTTATTAAGTGTTCTAAAGAAGAAAGGGTTTAAAAGAGTACCAAGTTTAGGGTTGCATTCACAAAGTAGGGTTTAACTCTACGGCCATCCCAACAGCCGACACCCTCACCACCACAACCATCCCCACCGTCGCATCCCACCACCTCCATCTCTGTTGGCCACCACCACTACCATCTCCACACCGACGCCACCATATCACCTCGTCACCACCGCCATCTTCATCAGCCGCCACGGCTGCCCCACCTTCGCAGCCACCTCGTCAACACAAAATCACCCATAGTTAATATCCGGCGAAGTGGTTTACGACAAGCGTAATTTCTATTGTTGTTCCGATGAAGTTCGTTCTTTACGTCGAGGTTTGGTATGAATTTCTGACGAGTATGCTGTTAACAGTTCATGTGAAGAGATACGTCGAGCGTACGCATATCCAATGAAGTGGGTTTCGTCAGTTTTGTTTACGTCTATCTAAGCGACATTTACGGTAACTAATCTTACCCACTATTTACCTAGTTAGAAGATTAAGGAGCGGTTTAGTCGGTACGACTGTTGTCGAAAACGTAAAACATGACATCTTGTTTTCACCAAAGAAGATGGTTGATATTTTTTTACTTATGAGTAAATTAAATGAATTTAGTTAAAAGAAATAAAAATAAGATAAAAGGACAATCCGTACAGACGTATACCTGCTTCATCTGATATGCATGTTAGGTGCATATTATTGTAAGTAAAGTTTCAAAGTTGCCCCTTATAGTTTCGGATTTTGGCACTATTGGTCCTTTAGGGTTTAACTCTATGTCAACATTTAGCCTTGGGTTTTCTTTAGCAAATGATAACAAATAAATATAAAGAAAGTGATTAGAATAAAACCTGTAGTATGGTACGAAGTATGTGTATGCGAAATATATAAGATGTGTTATATGATTTATTGAACAAGAGTTCCCCTTCAAGCTTTAGTAATTGATGTTTTAAGCCCTTCAAATTTGATGGATAATTATGTACCATTAATACACTTATACACTAAATAGTAGATTTTTGAGTTATTTGAATTATAATTAAATAAGTGTACTGTTTACTCTTAGACAATTAAGGTTTTAGTAGATTGAGATGCTAGCTTGAGCATATAGGATCTTTTGGCTAGTGTAGAAAGAGACGCTTTATAATTACTACAATCGAGCATGTGATTAATGTTAGTATCATTAATTTTCTAGGTGGTCGAGCATTTGTAGCACTTGATAAGACCTGAGAAGTACCTAAAGGACCTCAAGGTAGTTGTTAGGACATTGCTCGTGTTTCGTTCGTTGATTATTACGTACTTCTTTTTGTGGTTATTCCACCACTCACTGATTTGTTTAAGGTGAGTTTATAGCCCCATGTTTTACTTGTTTTACATATATTTTTGGGGTGAGAACATGCTTGTTTGCAAATGCATTTACATGGTTGATTACAAATTGGTTTACACACTCATTTACATAGCTCGCTATGAGATACATTACTTGAATTCATTTTTGGTCACAAATACATACTTTACTTTTGAAATGATTTCGGATTAGCTTAAGCGGATTGAACGGATAACTACAAGTAAACGCCTGGGTGTTCTTGGAGGGGACACCTACAAGGGGTACATATTCATTACTGCCCGGGTGTTCTTAGAGGGGACACCTGCGAGGGGTACATATTCATTAGTGCCCGGGTGTTCTTGGAGGGGACACCTGCGATGGGTACATATAATTTTCATTACTGCCCGGGTGTTCTTGGAGGGGACACCTACAATGGGTACATAGTGCATTCGGTTTCATGAACTTAGAGTAATCGTAATCACTCATTGGGCAATACATACTTGAAACATTTCGTGATGGTTTTAATTATCATGCATACTTTGAATAATTGCGGTCCAACTTTTATACGTACAATTTTTGGCAACTATTATAAGGATTGAAGTGGTCATGCATACTTTATAAATCTTTTGATTTCAACGTTTATACTTAGAAAAATCTATGAACTCACAAACTTTATGTTGACACTTTTAAGCATGTTTTTCTCATGTGAATTAGATGCTTGGCTTACTTGATGTGCACTGGAGTCTAAATTGACAAGATTTCATTTATGGATTTCTACTTACATACAAATGATCAAATCTCGTTGTATTGCTTTCAATCTTTTCATTGTGATGCAATTATGGGACAAATGTTATATCAATTTCAAGAAAATCAACGAGATTACTTTTCAAATGACACATTTAGAGGTCGTTCTCTTGTATCTTGTGCTGTTGTATTATGAAATAACGCGGGTGTTACACTGGCTGCTATTTGGTGAAAAAAGAAGTTGTTATGAAACATAAAAGCTTAGCGAAGGTCACAGAAGAAGCTAATGTTTTGTTACCTGAGCTTGGTGTTTTTGTTTTGTAGGCCATCGCGCTCGCTACGATAGTTTCTACTACCTTGCCTATCACATCAGCTGGTGGAGTTCCTGCAAAAATTGCCTTGTTAGTTTTGTAGATGAAAGGTTTTACATCTTTGTTTTATTATAAAAGTTAAAGTTGTTGCCATTTCAAGTTGATTTTCTATATGTAAAGTGGGAGTGTTAAAGTATGTCTGTAAAAAGAAAAAGAAATGTCTCTTGTATCAATAATGGTTGTTACTGTTTATGGAAAGAAGATAGCATCAGGAATCTTATATCACTTCATATGCGTATGCATGTGATATGAGGTTTTTTGGCTGAGTGCTTGGTATGCATCTATCTATTTAAGGGGTAGTAATGGCTTTCTATTTATGTATTTGTAGTGTTAAAATCAATGGCCTGGTTACCAAGGATTGTTGAACTATGAGAGGCTGTTGTCAAACCAGAATGGGAACATATGTTTATTCTCTATTGTCGTAGGTCGATGAATGAAGACTACATGATGGCTAGGGAGATTAACAGGGTGTGTGGAGAACTTAATGATATAGTTATGGAGAGGTCTCGTTTTATCGAAGAGCTGGACTCGTTGGTGGGCTGGCTTGTGCCAGAGAAGATGGCTGAGTTATTGAAGGAGATTCAAAGAAAGGATGATCAGAGGGTGTCGCAATTACAGATATTGGTAAGGGAGACAGAGTTGAGGGCACGTGAGAAAGAGCTATTTATTAGGAAGCTTAAGGGTCTTATTGCGTTCTAAGGTTGTTAGGGCACTGGATGTATTTACTGCTTTGAAGTTTTGTTGAATAAGAGTGTTGTGCTTAATGTGGTCTTGGTTTCGTTGTCTATGTAGTCTTGTGGTCATGCTTTTAGTAATAAGTGTTTTATGCTGGTTTATTTTCAGTTTGTTTTACATGTGTGGTGGTATTATGTAAGATATTTTGTGTAATGGATGCTTGTATTTTAAATGTGGAGAAGTGTGTAAATAGCAGTAAGATAATTGTTAATACCTGGTTTGTTTTCATCGGTGTTGTTTGATCCTTTGGCTATTGCAGCTTTGCCTGTACCCAATGGCATTACGGTATGTGTTGAGAGCTAATCAGTTTATTTTGTATGGATATTGTGAAATAGTGTTTGGGTGCGCATTAGTACCTTTCATGTCTTTTTCACTGCTGCTTAATCCCTTAAGTGCCAACTGTTTGTCCAAGACGGCATCAACTGTAAACTCACCTGCTCCTTTTCGTGTGTCAGGAGTGAAATGGATTTGGAACACATGTTTTTTTCCAATTATGTCCACTATCTATTTCAGTAATCGACGGTGGTTTGCTGCTTAATACTTATGCACCAGTTCTGTGCATGGATGGCCAGTGGCTTCGTCACCGACACGTGTGAAAAATGTGAATTATGCATTAGTTGTTCCATCCGTAACCTCAGCCTTGATGTTGTACCTGTTTTTTAAGATGGGTTATTATAGGTTGGTTGCTCACATTGATGTAATAATTGTTACATGTATAGGTGATACCTATGAGTGGGTTGATCTAGCAGCCCGTGATCTTCACAATCGTACTCGCCCACTTGTTCTGGTGCCTTTTTGTTACATTGGTTGCACGATGTGTAATGCTATTCTCTGCTCTCTCTTATTCATGTGATTGTTGCTTCACATGTAAAGCGAATTCCCTGGAATAGTTAAGCAATATTTGTTAGTAGATGTATATATCAAAGGGTTTTGTGTGCGTCTTTTGTGTAAACACCTTAAAGCTGACTGGGTTTTGCTGCAAGAGTGTGCGCTCTCTATTTCTGGGTCTTCAAAGCGGTATTTGGCTACTTGGAGAGGCGGGTTTAAGTTGAATTTTTCCCAGAATGTGTATTGCACCAGTGTTATGTGTCAGTTATAAACAATGTTGAGAAAAGTGTAGTGTAAAATTCGTAGGATTCCGAGTCTTGCTTACGCAACGTGTAAATGTTCGGCCTTTGGTGATCTTGGGTTTATGTAGTAGTGAGTTGCAAAAGTAGTTGCTAGCTGTAAGCCTGCAATTGTACGTAGTCATGTTATCATAAAAGTTAAAGCTAAGGATGAGTTGTTTTTGATATTATAATGTACCTTTGAACATTGAGACACGATAGGAGCTCACGGAAATGATCACTGGTCTTTCCATCTTATCGATTTCGCTTTTTTTGAACTATCTGGCAAGGTTGTCCCACATGGTGAATTCAAAGATGTTTCCGCTGTGGCAAGACAGTTTCATATTTAAGAGATGTTGAAATTATTCATTCATAACTGATTAGTAGCGACACTTACTCTAGGTTTTCGATGTCAACTTTCCGACGACAACCTTTGCTTTAGTTGGTAGCCCCGGTGGAAGGTAGATCGTGATTAATCTTATGCACCCCAAGTAGTCTGTTCATTACACATGTTGTTTGTTAGCTACTATATTTGTTTTGAAAAATGAGTGTAAGTAAATATTACCTGTTAAGATTGGATAAACCATCTTTGAGTTTTCAGCATTGTAAGAGATCCTTGAGTCCTTGACGGCAGTTGGTTGTAGGGTATAAATTCAAAGTAATGATCTGGGAATTCTGATTCTTGCCCTCGAAGAATGTCAAACGTCGTGATTTTTCCAAACTTAAGACTTATTTTGTTTTCCAGAGTTTGTTGGTGCGGGTTTGTAGATTCACATATGAATCTCGAGATTATGTAAGCTGTCCTGAGCCTAAGCAGTGGATTGAAGTGTTGTACATTGTTGACATCCATATTGGCTTGGATAGCGTTGTCGGAGGACAGTTGTATGTTATGTTTCATGTTTAGCGAATCTGAATGACTATTGTATCAAAAAGTTTTATTTTTTACCTCTTTATCGATTAGGATGCAGCAAAAAGTTATTTCTCTCATATCTGGTATGCTTTCCGAGATCCACTTACGGTAAACTTTTGCTTCCAGTATACAGTTGCGTTGTCTGGGCTGCAGGCTAGCAATAGTGGTTTCTGACATCTTTATTGAATACCTGAAAGGACAAAGTAAATCATTTAGCTAAGAGATAAAAGCAGTATAGGCATTTGTAAACATTTGGGTTTGAGATTACACTATCGAGAAGCATGGCAAATAGTTATATCTAACAAATATTTTAAATCATAGGACCATTTTAGTAATCGTTTTATGTGAAACTAATATAGCGGGGACATAAGCCTTATACTAATTTTTTTACAAGCAAGAGGCTTATATGTTAATAGTAATGTTAGAATATACACGTATGAAATGTATTTTGTAATATCTAGTGTGAATAGCACTGTTGTTTAACAGCGTTCTATAATATCGTTCGATGTGTTATATATTATGTGTTCATATGTTTGGCAATTCAATCATGTGGATAATCGGGTAGTTGCGATCCTTCCTAGAAAGTCTGTGTAAACAATATTTTTGGTGGTGTGGGGAGTTGGTTGTCTTGTTGGTTTATGAGGATTTTGAGACCGTTTGGTGATGTAGCTCTTGATAAGGCCACGTATAACTGACTGTGGCTAAAAATTAGGTCCGGTAAGTAGATACAAATCTTAGAGAGAGACTGGCCTTGGCTTTTGTTTATGGTCATCGCGTAACAAAGAGTAAACGGGAAATTGGGATCTTTATGCATTAGAGGAATCCTGTGTATGAAGACTTTTTCGCCAACTCTCGTACCTGTAATAATTTGAGCTTTTATTACCTTTGACTTTTAAAGATCTCACAATCAATCTTGTACCATTTCATAAGCCTCCTAAGAGATTAACATTTCTGAGTAGCATGATTAGTGATCCAACTTTTAGTTCAAGCTCGTGTGGCGGGAAGCCTGGGAAGTTCACGGTGTTAAGGTATTCCACTGGATGAAGCAATTCTGTTTCGCTAGTATCCCCGCCCAGTGGAATAGCTTCATCGTTGCTCAGATATATTTTTCTTCGACCTTCGATTGCTAACAAATTTTTTTGCATTTGTAATATCCGCAGTGTCGTTCTTCGGACAAACGATAGCTTTTTCCTGGAGTGTTCCTGTTGTTGGTGTTTTCAATGTTTCTTGATCGTAGATAAAATCAATGAGTTCCAACATCCTTGTTTCATCGGCAGTGACACGATATTCGGAAGGAATAGTTACCCATGAAGTGTCACCATCGTCTTGTTCGTCAGGCTCTCCAAGTTCGCCATCACCGACACTAAGTAGCCATTTTGCAAACAATTGTGACTTCTCTTGTTCAGCCTCACTCATACAAGGTCTTTGTAGCCGTATATTTTCCGTAAGAGCACGTTTGGTAGAGAGAATTCCAGATATTAGAAATGAAGTAGAGAATAAAATTTAGAGAAATGGAATTGAATGAGAAATGCATAGAATTCCCCTGTTTGGTAAAGTAAGAGAATTGAAATAAAAAATAATCACAAAATATTTTTCTTCTTTTGAAAAACTACAAATAAAGAGCGATAATACTACGATAATTTCACCATCGTTTTTTCGTGTCAGGTTACTTGGGCCGGGTTAAGCCTATTCGGACCCGACCCCGATTAAGCCTATTCGGGTCGAGTTAATCGGGTCAAAAAATTTATTCGGGTGAACAAAGTAACGAGAATGCTAGATAGGGTCGGGTAGCGGGTTGAAATTTTTTGGCTAACTCGGGTTCGAGTCGACCCGATTGACCCAAATAAACTTTTTTTTAATATAAATTTTATATTTAAAAGAGTAAAAAAAGGCATTTTTATTATAGTCACTCATACTCGGGTTGACCCAAACCCAAATGGACCCGAACCGAGTTGAACTGACCCGAATTGGCCCCCTACCAACCCGACCCGACTAACACCCCTACTTGAAACTGATACCACTAAAATTTGTGCGGTGGTGGTTCAAACCTCGTGAATTTTTTGGGAAAAAAATCGGCAACCATGATTAAAAAAATAATAATAAAAGCAAAAAAAACAATTTCTCCAAATTCTCTACAAAAACAATGGAAATGAGGGTGATCAAAAATACACTACCATTTCTCTACAATTCTCAACTAAAATTCTTATGAATTCTCCACCTTTTTATTTCTCTTTACCAAACAAAAGAATTGGATCCAATTCTATTTCTCTTGTTTCTTTTCACTCTACCAAACACACCCTAAGAGTGCAAACTCTGAAATTTCACCATAGGTAGGACTCGGCGATGGAAGCAGCGACCAACACTGGCTTTGATCACCTCCTAAGATCACGATCTTCCCGCCAAACAGAACTTTTGGTGTATTCATTAAGTCCCTAAGCGTTCTGTCTAGTGCTTCAAAACAGCGTCGATCACTCATTGAAGCTTCATCCTAGATTATGAGATCTGTCTCAGTCATTAGATTTCCTAACTGTGTATTTTTCTTAATATGACAAAGAGATTCGTCGGTTAACTCGAGTGGTAATTTAAATCGAGAGTGGGTTGTGCGTCCTATAGGCAGCAGCAAAGAAACAATTCCTGATGAAGCTACTGTCAACTGATGTGAGGGTTGCGCAGACTTTACAGGAAGCTTTACAATCCCCTAGGTAGTGTACCTAATCGTTGCAGTGTCGTATAGGCAAGACTCGGGGGTTGTTATCGTTCTCTAAGGGAATAGCTCTATGAAGGCCGGATCGAATGTTCACTAAGGTCTAGGGGTTGAAGGAAGATTCTTTTTGTGTTTTTATATTTTATGAAAGCAAGTAAATTCTGGTTTTAGAGAGGTTTTGGTTTTAAGCCAATTAAACTAATAAACTAAATAACAATTATACAATGAAGCGTATTTACCTAGGATGCATTACTCCTTGCTAGCTATCCAATTCTACCTAATGCTTTGTCACACTTGCGATGTAATGTGTAAGTATTCCTAGGTCATGAACGAATTACACAAATCCGTCGTCTATGTAATATTCCGTTAGGGCAACGCACAAGTAAGGTAGTATGAAGACTATTACAAGGCCCCTAAGAGTATATTGCATGCATTTAGAATATCTTAAGAGGGATAAACCATATTAGGGGTAAGGTAGTATGAAGACTCTTACCGATGGTATCCTTTCTATACACTCGCGTTTCCGTAGACGTCTATCCTAATTTAATATCTTATGGCTAGTTTTCTAAAGCCTAACCCGCACATTCATCAACAAGAAGCAATGGGAAACAAGAATTATAAACTATAATCAATTATACTCATTGAATCTGTCATAAACAACAAGATATAATCAATCAATGACAAGTTTTATGCATTCCTAAATAAATACTAGATGAATTAGCCAAGCATACTTAAACAAGAGAAATCATAATCAACAAAAGGAATTAAAGACATGAATTAAGATATAAGTGATAATCAAACCATTACAAGTTGTTTATGGATTGAATTAGACCTTCTAAGTTGCTGGAAAAACACCTACCCAAACCTTAGAATCGGACTTAGGGTTGGGGGCTTGATAAAAACGAAGTTATGAGGCTATATTTATAGACAAACCCTAATTCGAGCTTCACGTCGCCGTCACCAAAATTCCCGACGCCGTCGCGCTGTCAATTTTCACCAAGTTGTAGATTTTCTCGCTGCGATCGCGTGGGCTATTGAATCGTCGAAATCTGAGTTCGTATGATGGATTTATGATCAAAACAATATCTGGTACTTCACCCGCAAGTGAAATGATCTTCTTAATCTCGTGACACAAAATCTTCAAGGGTTTCTTTAGGTCGGTCACGTTCTGTTGCCGTCACCACATCTCTGACGTCGTTACTTTAAACGTCCTGACGCCGTCGCTTGAAACTCGTCACGCCGTCTCCACACTCTGTATGCACAACTTCTTCAAGGATTTGGTGTAGAGTCGTAGTCTTGTCCGTTTCTTTTCCAAATGAGCCCAAGTCACGTGTATTTCCTCCAAATGCCATCCAAGTGCTAAAAACGTGAAAACAAACGATTAAGCACATAATCTGGGCATATTTGCATAATTTAAGGAGTTAAATGACCCTGAAATAGTGTATAAAATGACACCTTATCAAATACCCCTACACTTGGGATTTGCTTGTCCTCAAGCAAATGGGCTTTTCTACTTAGACAATAGCAATATTGGGGTCATTTAACTTACTCTTTAAAAGCATTTTACAACACAACCTTCTAGACCTCGTTATTAAAAGCACGGAAAGTATATACTAGCACATCACATAAGTGTTTGGGATTCTCTTTCACTCGGGTGTATAATAAATTATAACAAATGGGGAAACAGAAAATCAACACTCGTTACCTGTCATAGCATATCAATTACCACAACTTGGAAAGGATCAAACTCCACCAGCTAGGCGCAAAGTATTATACATTATTGTGCAAAGAGATCTTTTAAAAAGGGTTGTGGGGTGTCGGTGTACAGAAAATGTTGAACCCTTGTAGATCTTTGATAGCTTGTTAAGCTTTAGTTAATCTAGATAAATCTAAAACAACTATGATAGAAACGTGTGAGTATATATAAAGATTAGCGAAATTAATCTTAAATACTCAGAAGAGTAATAAGAAACAATATCAAAACAAAATACCTTTCACTAAAATAAACAGAAATCACAAAACACCTATTGTGTTTTTTCTATTGATGTATCTCTGTCTATTCATAAAAACTCTAACTATACTGTAAGGGTTTCCTTTTTAATACACCAAGGAAAAACCCTAATAGGCTTACAAAACGCGTTAAGTGCATGCATATACTATCCAAATATAACTCATGCTATCAACATACAGCAGTACTAATAAACTAACTAACAGTAACTAATTTATACAGGACAGTACTAAAATTGTACTGACAGTACTAACTATAACTAGCAGTACTAATATTTCACTAGCAGTACTAATGACTTGAGTTCATATTCTTCAATCTTCACTAGGAAGTATAATCTTTCCAAGTAATCAGTACTAAGTCCTTTGAGCAGTATGAAACTTTTAAGCCCTTTAAATCCCAACAATCTCCCTAAACTTGTGATTTATCTTCAAATCATCAAGTTTGTGGTGAATTAAAGCTTTTTTTTGGTATCTTGAGAGATTCTTTCAAACAGACTTTAGCTTTTTGATCTAATTGGCTTCTATGAAGATTTTTTCCATGACTAATCTCTGCCATCTCACTATCCCTCTTCACTTGCAGTCATCTACTGAGCATCACATCATAACTGCAGTTGTCAATGAAATCCTTTTCTCTGGTAGCATATATGATGCAAGTGTCCCTCTTGTTTGAAAATAACATGATGACTGCCCATGATCCATACAACCTCCAAGTCCAAAGGATCATTCATATATCTTTGTAGTTTTCCACAGTGTATCCTCCTTGTCTGGTTCATAGAGTCTTTTAATTTAACCCATAGAGCTCTTTCCATGGTCTTTAGTAGGTCTAACAGACCTAAACTTTCTTTAACTAAGCTCCATAAAGTATCAAGGTCTCTCTGTCAAATGCCTTAAGCATATCTTCAAATCCTTGATATGCCTCTATGATTGTTTCCAACCTGATAATCTTCCCAATATTTTCTTGATCCTTCAGTATGAAATTTCCAAATCAATGATAGCTACTCTTAGTTTGGCAGAGCTTCTACCCTGAACTTCATCAACTGAACTATCCTACATCTGCTTCAAGATCTTCTTCAGATAATTCTTTTGGTTTCTTCAGTTGAGTGTTCTTGATGAAAAGGATCTAAACCTGAAGCTTAACTGTCCCTTAAACTTCTTGAAGCTTTCTTGAAGTAGTGCTTCTTCTGCAACTCTCTTTTTCTCTGACTTACTGACTTTAGAATCTTTCTTAAATAAAGTTTGTACCTTCCTGTATTCTTCTCCAAATATGGGTCTCATCTGATCAGAACTCATACCTTTGAAATACTTCATCTTGTAATTAGCCATGTTCTTCAAATATACCATCATATTTTTCCTTGCTTGAGCTACTGTAACTGGTTTCTTCTTGAAAGAATGATACCTTATCATTGATCCTGATTGTCTCTCTTGAGCGTGTTCAACAATTTTACTCCAGACAATATCATCAGCTGCTTTTCTCTCTTGATCAAACTGTTTTTGTAAATTTAATGCAGCTTCAAGATTAGCTCTTTCTTGTTCTTATTGTTCCAATACTTTTGTTTGCTCTTCCTCTTGAACCTTTTTGGCTAACTCTTCATCAGTATCTTGAATATACTCAGCAGTAGGGGTGTTAACGATCCGAGCCGAGTCGAGTTGCGGCATATTCGAGCTAGGCTCGTTTAATACATATTCGGCTCGAGCTCGAATAAAATTATATATATAGGCTCGAGCTCGAGCTCGAATAAATTTTCTTTATTCGAGTTCGAGCTTGAAGCTCGTTTATTTTTTGTCAATGAAGACTTAGAACTGATCGTATACAAGCTCGAGCTCAATTGACTCGCTTATTAACTTATGCTCGAGCTCGAATAAGCTCGTTTATATTTAAGAAAATTGTTTAGTACTCAAAATAAAACATATAAAACTTAAATTAAAAATTAAAAACATGTTCATAAAAAATAATACTATATATTCGTTTCATGCTTTTAATTATGTGTTTCCTTTTAATTTTAAACTTTTAAGTAAGCTTTTAGTTTTATAGTGGCCTTCATCTCTCATGTTTCCTTCACTCATTCAATGTGGGATAAGGGTTTTTACATTTTTTACTAGGTACATACAACCTTAGCAAAATGATTACGTACAAATTAAGAATCGTAATTGTATATTTTTAAAGTGAGCATACAAATGTTTTAGCACTCGTTTATTAAAATACTACATAGGTCGTTGTATTTTTTTCTCTAATGACAATTGATTGGATGTGTATTAAGTGAATTGGAAATTTAGTTGTTATCACTTGACTATGTTAATTACTTAATAATTTCAACACACTTAATAAGATAATTGCTTGAAAATAAGTCGTAAGATTTAACAAGTAAGATAATATGATCAGTTAACGCTTGGTGAAAACATGTAATAGAAAATAATGATAATACGATGCAAATATGATTTATATCCTTAGTAAAACTTACACTCACTTGTATAAGAAGAAAAACTATTTATACGAGCCTATATAAATTTTTAAACTTGGCCCCGTGAAACTAGTCGAGGTTCATTTACAACGGTTCGAATTGAATAGAAATATTTATAGTTTTTTTAACCGCAATTTATTTTACATCCTAAACCCAACCCCTATCTCACGATATATCTCACAAATGCCTCGAGCGAGGCTTAAACCCACAACCTCTAGGTTGGTGAGGGAACTCCGTACCAACTAGACGCAAAGGTCTTGGGTAAAAAAAAAAAAAAAAAAAACGATAGAATACTATTTGTTCGAGCTAAAGTTTGAACTTGCATGTGTATAGATGCAAAGAAATGTGTATATCTTGACACATCTATTTATCTCCACAATATATAATAAACAAGTGAATATTCATGACTTGTAAGATAAAAATAAGGTTTAATGGCATAAATAGCAACTACTTTCCCATTGAGGCCATATCAGAATATGAACACAAAAAAGTATCACAATACCCATCCAACTTTATAAGTTTTATCCGATATCAGCAAACTTGACCATTTTTTACTTACAAAATTCAACGTCATGTTGACACATGTACAATGCATGACCCTTTTTTGAGCGTTAGTTCTATGTGAAGCCCCTAATACACACCGTGGTGTCTTCCCCAATTGAAACACATGTAACCGTAACAACTAACACATACAACTAAACGATGTGTATTAGGGGCTGAGACTGGAACCTAACGCTATAAAAAAAAGGGACATGATACATGTACATTTTAGTACAACTGATTATGAAGTTTTGTAAGTAACAATTCAAGGATTGCTGATCATCGCAACAAAAACATATAAAGTTGGAGGGTAATGTGATACTTTTTTGATTTCATCTCTGATAATAAGGCTCAAATGAAAGTACGTTAGTTTATTATATTGCCAACTAACCCTAAAAATAATACATACCTATATACACACACTCTCTCTCTCTAATACATTTGACCTCGGTTTGAATTAAAAGCTCATAAGATTAAAACCAAAACCAAATCAAACCATTTCTTGAAAGGATAAAACCAAACCATACACCGAATAAGAATTGGATTTGGTTTTGGTTAAAACCAAAAAACCAAATTCAAGTAAAAAGAAAAATATATTCTAGAAATCATAAATAAAAACCCTAATAGTTCAATGATTCGTAAAGTGTGGGTCGCAGCTGCTATCCCACGACATGCATTTCACGTGTGGTTGCTCATGTGTCGAAAGCTTAAAACACAAGATAAACTGAAGAAATAAGATGTTGGAGATTCGGTAGACTTAAACCTGCTCCGGTGTCCATTATGTAAGCTTTAACGCGATTCTTATAAGCATTTATTCTTTGAATGTTCGTTCTCCTCTAAGGCGCGGAAACTAGTTCCTTGTAAAGCTGGACTGCAGATTGTGTCATCAAAGTTAATGGATATCACCTCTTGGCTATTGCGTCTTTCGTTGGTTAACTTTATAGAGAGCATTGTTAGTCGTGTGGTCTTTGCTCCCTCATTGTACTTCATAAGGTAAGAGAGGAATAATCGCATTTATTCCAAAGAAACTAAACGTGAAAAATATGGTTGGTGTAACAAAAAAAAAGAAGTTAATTATGGAGATTGTAAGGCTGCCGATGACGACTATACGATTCAACAAAACGCCCAGGGTGGTGGCTATGTTGCTCAAGTGGAATATCTCTTTAAAGGTTACATTGAAGACGTGGTCTTAGATGCATGAAAGAGTTGTATTGTTTTATTTTGTCCAATCTCATATCTTGTTTTCGTATTGTGTTAGTGGTTGTTATGTTCTAACATGTTCGAACATATAGTTATTTTGTTTTTGCAATTGGTTTAGAGTGGCTCATACCACTCTCTCATGTAACTAAACGTTATATTTCATTTATTCTATTCAATGGGTATCGAAAACCTTTACCCTATTATACGTATATTGGATTTTGCTTAAATTTATGAAATACATCTAATATATGTATACGCATATAACTTTTAGCTTGAAAATATATTATGATGCATCTAAGAAACTATAAATGCATCTAATTCAAGTTGATACACTATAATATGTGTTACGGTTTTCTCTCACTTTTCTTATATTAAGATTTGGTTTTCTCATTTGATCATAACTATATACATATATCTAAAATAAACAATAATAAAATGTTAAAAATACATGATATATAATCTAAGAATTATTTATTGACACATAATTTAAAAATATGTTAAGTTACTAATCTTATTATTGTTCTTTAATGTTAATAAAACTTTTTGTAAGTACGATAACACAAAATCAAAGTGATGTTTCCCACATCGAAGGATGAAGATAAAACTTTCAAGTGTTTAGGCTATAAATCAAAGCCACAGGTCTTATGCGTCGTAAAGACTTCTAATTTTGCAATCCATTAATGTGGTAATAAATCCCAGTGAAGTCTAGATCAAAATACGCTTTCGTATTTAATTTATATTTATAATATAATTTATAAAATTATAAATGTTCTAATCATAAAACACTTGGAAAGGCTCGATTAGCTCATTCGGCTCATTAAGCTCGAGTAGCTCGTTCGGCTCGTTCGACTCGAGATAACTAAACGAGCTTTCGAATGAGCCGAGTCGAAAATTTCATTTTAAGGCTCGACTCGTTAGTATAATCGAGCATAAAATTATGTTCGAGCTCGACTCGAGTTTGATATTTATCAAGCTCGATCTCGAGTTAAATGAGCTCGAACTCGAGTAGCTTGTTAAAAGCTCGACTCGTTAACACCCCTACTCAGCAGTACTAAAAAGTCCTGCAGCAGTACTAACTTATGAGCTGTCAGTACTTCTTCTTCTTCTATTGTAGGTCTTTGCCCTTTCTTTGGATGTCTCTGCAAGGATTTTTGCTGCACTAAGAACACTTAATTCAGCTTCAAACGTTTCTTGACTTTGTACTTCAACCTGTGGAGCTTTTAAAAGAGTAACTTGTTGCTCAGTCAGATCAAAATCATATTCCACTCTTGCATTCTCTTCCTCTACATCTGCATATTCTGTCTCTTCCATCCTCCCCTGTTTGGAAGAATCCTCTGAAACTAATTCCTCCTCTTCATCTGAGATGACCATTTTTGCCTTTTTCCTTTCGTTGGTGGACTTGAGCTTATCTTCCAACCTTTTAACCTTTTTTACCAACTTGGTAAGAGCCTTACCATGAACTTCTTTAGTCTTTTTGAGTTCTGTCTCCAAGCTGGTGACTCTAGCAACTAATTTGGTACACAAATTCGTTAATTCTTCTAGTTTCATGCTGCCCTCAACACTTACAGGTGTGTAACCTCCTGGCAGAGGTGAATCATGGGACATGGAAGATGTTGTTTGTGGAATTTATGTTTCTTGTGGATGTGGAGATGAAGTGGTGGTGATAGTTTCAGAAGTAGGTTCATGAGAAGATGGTGCTTGTGAGGATGTTGCTTGTGAGGATGTTGGTTGAGATGTAGTGGGTTGTGATGTAGATGATGAAGAAGCAGTGGATGTGTGTTGGGACTCAACAGAGACAATCTTACAGGAGTTTTTTACATGAATGATTAAATACAACAGTAGTGGTTAAAGTTTCAGATCTCCCTTGGACTCCTATTGGAAAATTCTTCGAGCTTTGGTGGCTGGTCACCCCTTGATCTGTGGTGTAATCAGGTTGATGTTGAAGTGGTTAGATTGAGGGCCTTCATCTATAGATTACGAATTTGTTACCGATGTAAACCTTGTAGAGTGTTATGTCGTAAGTGTAGCTGACGAGGGCTTTCCATGTTTAGGCATAAAATATGTTACTATGCGTAACTAATTAGCCATATTACGCCATAATGATGAATAGGATGAACTCAGCTTAATAATATTAAGGTTACGGCGTGTAAACTTGAGAATGTTACGCCGTAATCTTGGTTGGGTGTACGGTTTGCCTTTATATCATTACAGACGGTAACATAGTCGTAGGTGTTACGCCGTAACCCTTCGTAAGAATCCGCGTTTTCTTCATTTTTATGTCCTTTTTCTCGTGTTTCTTGTCACATACTTGCATTTTACCTGAAAACAAGGAAATAACCGTAAAAGTATCTAATTCGAGTATTTATAAGATAATTGCAAGTTTTTTTAGGGGAGAATTGACACTAAATGTACTCAATTATTTGAGTGTTATCGTTATTCAAAAAGAGGAAAATAGAAAAGACAAAGAAATGAAGATTGTCCGAGTCTTTCTGGCTTAGCAACCCAATCAGCATGTATTCTTTTTATTTTTTTCTTAAAAAATTTTTTTCCTTATAAAATATTAGCATAACCCTTTCACCCCAGAATTACCAAAAAGTTACTCCCAAATGTATCCTCATCCGTTTCACATTTCCATTAACTGTTATCTTACACCTACACCCACTAACCTTTTAAAGACCTCTTTTGATATGTATTGACTATACTTGTGCTAAGCTGGGTTGGAGGCTTTGATCTTTACCAAGCCTATGGTAATTTAATGTATGATGGATAATGAGTGTATTTTCGTTTCCCCTATAATTTTTATAATTTATATAACACGTGAGCTGAAAAGAGAGGATCAAAACATTATTGTTGAGGTGTAGTATATACTTTTCCATGTTTTTATTATGAGGTCTAGAAGGTTCTTCGTGTAAGTAAACTGCTTTTAAAAGAGTAGGTTAAATGCCCCAATATTGTATTGTTTTGGTAGAAAAGCCAATTTTGCTTCGAGGACAAGCATATCCCAAAGTGTAGGGGGTATTAATGAAGTGTCATTTTTTCATACACTATTTCAGGGTCACTTTTAACTCTTTAAATCATGCACTGTATGCCAAATTTATCGTGCTTCGTAGTTTGAAGTTTCATGTTTTTTAAAACTTCGGACTGTATTTGGAGGAACAGTGACTTTGGCTCAATTTGCAAAAGAAACAAGACAAGATTGATGCACTTTTTACACAGACGAAAGGCTCTTGAAAAGTATCTTTAAGACTATGGATTTAGTACTGGGTCAGGATGTCACTGCGAAGCCCATTCTAGACTTTATAGCGAAGTGGTCCTTAGAATTATTGTGACGGCGTCAGAACGTAGCCGACTTAAAGAAACCCTAGAAGATTAGGCATCACAAGATAAAGATGACTATTCAACTTGCGCGCGAAGTATCAGATATTGTTTTGATCATACTTCTTCATAGACACTACACGATTCTGACGGAATTCAATAGCCCTACAGCGATGCAAGACGAGAATATCTAAACTGTTTGACAATGTACGGTACACACGCGGCTATTAGGATTCTTACTGACGGTGGTCAGGTACTTGAATCGATGATTAGGTTTTCCTATCAATATTGCCTCATAACTTTCGTTTTTTATTCAACGCCCAAACCTAGTGATGACTTTAGAGGGATTGGGGTAGGTGTTTTTTAGCAACTTAGAAGACCTATTCAATCCATATACATCTTGTAATGCTTAGTTTGATTTATCACTTATATCTTAATTCATGTCTTTAAATTCCTTTTTCTTGCATATATTGATTTCTATTGTTATTTGAGTATGCTTTGGCTAATTTATACTAAGTATTTATTTGGTATGCATGAAAAAAACTTGTCTTAGTTGACTTAGATCTTGTTGTTATGTGAGATTCAATGGTATAACTTGATTATAGTTTTTATGGTATTATTCCTTTTGATTCTATGTTGATGATTAGTGCGGCTGTTAGCCTCTAGAAAATAGCCATAAGATATTAAATTGACATAGACGTCTAAGCGAATATGGTGTGTAGATACTTGATCCCATATAAGTAACGAGTATTCTATACCGTACCCTTAATATGGTTGATCCCTTTAAGTGTTTTAATGCAGTTTAATTAATACTCTTAGGGGCCTTTGTATAGTCTTCATACTACCTTACGGGTGTGTTGCCTTACGGATATTACATAGACGGCGGAGTTCGTGCCAAATTCTGTTTATGATTTAGGAAATACATTACATAGATCATTCACAAGTGTGACAAGCAATAGGTGAATTGGATAGCTAAGCACAGGAGTAGTGCATCTATTGTAATAAGCTTTGATTGTTAATGTTTTCTAGTTTATTTATTAGAGTTAGTGATCAGTTTTAAACAAGACTAAACCTTTAACCACTGGAGATTTACTTGCTTTCATAAAATATAAAACACAAACAAAGATCTTCCTTCCACCCCTAGGCCTCTATTCGTGATCATTCGATCCTGGCTCTTCACAAGGGTTTATTCCCTAGAGAATGATATACAACCTCGAGATCTTTGCCTATACTACACTACAACCGGTTGGGTTCACATCTCGCCTAAGGATGTTGTAAAACACTTCTTGTGATGTAATCTTACGACCAAATCCGCAATCATCTAAATCTTCCCGCTATGATCAGTAGTTGGTTTAGATTTCCTATGGTTTCTATGCGGTCCCCTCTGTATGATACCATAATTCCTAATTGAAGTAGTGCCCTTAATGCTATCGTAAAGATACGCTTAACTGCTTCAAGTTAAGAAGGTTTTGGATCTTTGGAAAGCGTGCCATAGCAATAGCAGTCACTAAACATAATATCGGCCTACTTTGCCGCTAGCAGGACTACGAGTAAACCATACCTATCATGCCTCGATAATTTGGTACTATATACCGATACACTCTTTTTGTTTCTTTCGTGAGTTTTTGTATTGAAGCAATAGGTGTTTTTATTGTGTTTAGAATCTTCTACATGATAAATTTTCTTAACATTTCTTTCTATATTTTATTGATTAAAGAAAATTCCATCTTCATTTGTAGTTATTTGTAATCCATGGAAGAAGTTAAGTTCATCCTCATCTATGCTCATCTGGAGCTCGAGTCATGCATGATTGTGAGCAATTCAGTCACACAGTCTTGACAAGTATCGAACCAAAATTTAATGTTATCGACATATACATTGAACGATGTATAAGATTTGAACATTTCTCTAGTAAAGTGTGTGTTATTACCTTTCCTTATTTTTTTTCATGTTTAATAAGAAAAGCTTTTAATATTTAATTACCAAGCTTTTGGGTGCTTAGCTTAGACCATATAAAGCTTTTTGAGTTTATAATCATGATCCTGTTTTTTAATAATCAATGAAATGACAAGGTTGAGCCACGTATACCTCCTCATTGATTAAACCGTTCTAGAATTGCACGTTTTATGTCCATAGGAATATAGGTTAAATCATAGTGTGCAAGCATATGTAATAAACTATTCTATCATAGACTCTAATTCTAGAAATTGATGCATAAAGTTTCATCTATAATCACTGCCCTCTTGTGATTATAACCTGGAACGATAACCTAGCCTCATATTTCTAGAATACAACGATCGTTCTTGTCTAATTTATTTCTAAATACTCAGTGTGTTCTAGATTGTATATTCTTAGGTTGTTCTCGGTACTAACCTCTCCAAACATCTGTTTTGCAAACGTAATTGATTTAATCTTCTTGATAGCGCAATTATCCAATTTCATCCTTTACTAGGATTCATTTCACATGTTAGGTTTTATAGTGATATGAAACCAAAGAGAACTTTGGTTATGGTTTTTAGCTTGTAATCTTAATGAGTTTTTGGTTAAGGTTTTATCTCATGACATTTCTAATGGATGGTTCCTAGATTCCTTAATATTGATACTCATTAATTTTCGTGTAAGTTTCATCACTCATATGTCATTTTCTAAGCTTTTTCTTTTTAGATAACTTAATTGCATTCTTCTTATCTAAGATCATCCTCACAAGGTCGTGATGTTTAGAGGGTGAGCAGGGAGTTTCACTCCCGACTGTCAAAGTTGATAGATTCTTTCGAGTTTACATGGTGTGTTTGTTCTAGATTATGATGTAGGCTTTATACATGGGAGTAACCTAAAGGACATCCGTCGTTTTGAATTTGAGGTCAAACTTAGTAATGGTAGTCTTTTGTTTCAAACATGAAGCATTGCTTCCAAACACTTTGAAGTAATGCAGAGTAGGTTTCCATAACCTCTTCAAGAGGTTCATAGGTGTTTTCTAAGGGGGGGATTAAAGGGCCTTTTAAATTTAGATGTCGATTAAGTGCCCCCTTATGTTAAGAGTGTCTAACGGCGTTACACAAACTTTTTGCGTAGGTATTTTCATTATACTTGTAGTATCTGCTCATTTGTGTAGTGTCCTATTTTACCTTTCTACACACTGTCATTTTGATTATAGGAAGTGTGTGGACGCCGAGACAGTTGTGTGTATCATCGTATGGCATTACAAAATTCTCTCCAAATTGCACTTCCTATCAAATTCCCTAAGTGGTCCATCTGTCCTAATTGGACACTATTAGACATCTAAATTGTTTGTATCTTTCTTAGTAAATATTTCATTAAATTGATCAAAGGTTCGTTCTTACAGTCCCTACAGATTTAGGTCCATGTTTTATACCTTTAGAATAATGTTCTACTATTACTAAGGTGTAAGAGATTTCCATTGTAAACTTGGTTACAGTCAGTATTGGGGACAGAAGAGACTCCATATGGAGAAGTTTCTAAGCATCTGTCGTTTGAGACTCGTATTTTAAGCTTTTCGTTTGACTAAGTCTACGTGAGCTTGTTTTCCAATTTTAGCAAGTCATAGAGCAACAGTTGATCAACTAGCTTAGTATTCTTTAACTAATAACAAACCTACATTAGCTGTATGATTGAATGTAGACGCATATTAGGTGACCTAATTCTCCTATGTGCCACAAGTAGAGTATTCATCCTAAGCGTCTGCACGCAAATTTTATCTGTTGCTTATTTCCTAATTTCATACTATAAGCTTCTTTCTTCCAATACTATACTATGACTTTACCATCCTTAGTGTATTTCACTGCATTGTTCAGAGAAGTTATCTTACATTTAATTATCACTTAATTTGACCTTTCACTTAGCCAAGTTAAATCTTAAGTTATTCTACATGTTCTACATTTTTATATTGAGAGAGTCATTGAGATGTCACATTTGCCAAATGAGTTACAGCGAGTTTTACTTCCAAATATGATGTTACCTCATTTTGTAGGCCTTGTAGGTTGAGAAGAGCTTTCGAATTACTGTCATATGTGTTTAAGAGCATCCACTATCTTTATCCCACTCGTCGGGTTCAGTCGACTATCAAGGACATATACTATTTTAATATACAACTAACTCTAATACACTTTGGCTCCCAATGTCTTATGAGTCTCAAGTTGCCTAGGTGCTAAACATTCTTTGAATTTCGATTGCATTTGATTGGGATGTTAGAAAATGGAGGACACAGATCCATATGGACATGTAATCTTTGTAGGTTGGCATTTATTTTAAGTTACAGGAAACAACATGATGGTCTTTGGTTTAGCGTCGTACCACACATTTTCTTTCTTTGGGTGCGCTTGAGACTATAAGATCCCTAGGATAAAAGTTATTAACTCTTCTAGGTGTGTAAGTTTTTGATCTAAGATTTGTTTAGAAAATCCACTCTGGCGTTCTTAACGAGGATTATAATATTACCCTTTATTTATTATCACTAGCAAGGACATTTTGTGCCATTGTTTACCATTATATGTTTTGTCTAGGCCAAATGAATTTTGAACAGGAACAATTTCTTCATATGTCAATATGATCAAGACAGTCAATCTCTTAATTGATATAGAATATAATCTATTCCTCACTAACAACATTGAGGCCGTTTGTGCTTTTTTGGAGGTGCGCCTTGGTATTAAGGAACCGGCCACCAAAAGTGAGCATTATTTTTATGAGATTTCTCAATATTGATTACCTTGGAACCTCACTAGTTCGAATGCTTCAAATGAGTTTTAAACCCTAACCCAATTATTTCTCGGAAGGTTTTTATTGCTTAACATTTCATCTTACACGTGTAATCTTTTTCAAGATTGACATTAGCTTAAAGCTTGTCTTTAAGTTTTTTTCCTTGTGCCGATTTTAAGCAATTCTACATTTGTGTACATTTCGAGATAACTCACCTTGTTTTTCTCGAGTGTAGAAAACTTTTCTTTTAGTTTACTACGCTCATTTTCTAAACTATTTCTAATAGCTTCTAGTTGTTTATTCTTTGTGATTATTTTAAAACTCATCTTGCATAGTTTATCATATTCATTATCTAAAGTAAATCGTTCTATTGATGAATTTTCATAGTAAAACCTGAAGTTATCAAGTCAATCTAATTATAAAAATGGGACAATTGTTGTAAGAGGAATTCAAACGTACCTCAATTTTGCATGCTTGAAGCCACAAGAAATGCTTTCTGTCTTTAGCTTTTCATCATCTTTCTTCACCTAGATATCACTCCAAAGAACCTTGCCCGATGAATGCTCTTTGTCTTCTTATCCTGTCCGTTGGTTATCTTGGGATACAATTCCATAAGATGATATGGGTCTCCACATCTAAAGCACTTCCTTTTACTTTTGCCATTGTTTTCATTTAGGCTTCTTTGATAGGTCTTTTTGTCGTTCCTAGGTTATCTCACAAACCTACCTCTTCTTTTGAAGAACTTCTTAAAGTCTCTAACCGCCATGGCATACTCTTCGTCTTCACTCAGGAGTTGACACTGTCTTCATCACTAAAATTCCTTCTTAGCCTTTAAGCAAGAGATTTTCTTTCTCTTAGCTTACTATTTCAGAAATCTTTCGTGATGATCATTTCATGCGAACTTTTAGCATTTCTAATGGAGTTCATCAACGAGATAGTGATGTAAGTCTTTGATCCTCAATTGCTTGTGACTTTGCTCTCATTTGGGATGTAGACCTAGAAACTTACGTAACATAGTTCTTGCCTAGGGTTACCTTCATCAAGAGCTTTTGAGAACTAGCAATATAGTAGTTAAAACCTAGCAAATGCCACTATCTAATAGGTTCGTCTTAGAAATGAGAATTGTTCATTATGTTGTACCAAAATGTCGATCTTGTTATTCTATTGACTTGGTTTATCTTGATGGTGCTTAAAAAGTTTTCCAATATTTCTTTTGCCCGTATTACACTGAAATTCTTCTCTATATTGTTTTCTTGGCAAAGCATTGTAAATAACCATTGGCTTCGTTATTTTTTGCGCCAAGCTGTTTTTAAGATCACCACTTTGTTTTTTCAAAAGGGTATGACCTCATGCATAGTTTTGGTTTTTAGTTTGTGTTCAATAGTATAAAAATCCGATGGTAATTACTGCAAATATCTAAGATCTTTTGATTTAACAAATGTTTCAAATATCAATTTTTCCAATAAGATAAAACTAATCACTTTCCCAAGAAGCGGAGTAGTATTTGCATGGCATACGATTGCCCTTCTAGATAATTGTTTGAAATATAGATCGATCAAGCTTAATACAATATATTTTAAAAAATCTTGTGTGTACCTTGGGTTTTTTGGATACCGATTGTGTGAAACTAGAAGGATGGGGTTGAACTAGTTTATAGTTAATTGCGTTTTAAATTTCACTTTAAAATCGTTAGATTCGAGTATATGTTCAAATCAATCAACAAAGAAGAACCAATTAATGATAACCTATCTACTTGTAATATACACTACAAACTAATAATGATGAAAACCAAATACAAATATAAATGAGGATAAGGTAAAGAACAGATCAAACCAAGACACATGATTTATAGGTGGTTCGGATACGAAGCTCCTATTCACCCTATTTCCACTCTCCGGTTCATCCGACTCGAAGATTTTACTTATGTCAACAAGCTCTTCCTTTAGGTGGTAAGAGACAGAAATCGTTTACACGTCAGCTTTACTGTTTATTTTTGACACTAAGACTAGATGTCGAATCCTTAATCTTAGCCTTGACCAGATCTACCACTTCCACCAAATAAACTTATTTACCTTAAGTGATTTGTCGTGAAATTGCAAGTTTACCGTTTAATAACATGTAACTGATTTATTTTTATCGTAACTGTTTTTATATCTTTTGTCATCTTCAACAACTTAGCAGAGAATCAAAGAATATATAAATAAGTTTTTAGACATATATTTGTAATTAACATAGTTTCCATATCTTTTCTTGTACTTTTTCGTTCGTTTTTATACTGTTTTTGTCCGTTTTTATCCCATTTTTACCTAGTTCTTTTTCGTTCGTTTTCGTATGTTTTCTAATGTTTTCGTTCGTTTTCGTACCTTTTCATCCGTTTTTTTTACGTTTTCGTACGTTTTGTCAGTTTTTTCGCTTTCTATGTTTTGTCTCTTTTTTAATTTTTTCCGTTTTTTTACGTGTTGCATCTGTTTCATTTGGTTTTAATACAATTTTTAATTCGATACTTTTTGTAAGTTTTTTTATATTTTTTACGTTTTTTAAGTTTCAATAGCTATTTTTTCGGTTTTTCTACTTTTGTGTACACGTTTTATACATTTTCTTTACGTTTTTGTACGTTTTCATATTTCTTTCACTTTTTTATACGTTTGTGTAAGTTTTTATCTGTATGTGTATGTTTTTTTTACGTTTTCATACATTTTTTTTATGTTTTTGTGCATTTTTTATAAGATGAAAAAGTTATAAGTCAAAAAACATATACAAATGATGAAACGGAGTATATCGAAAACTTATAAAACGGGTACGAATAACATATGAAATCGGTAAGAAACATACTGCAAATAGACAGAAAATGTATGAAACAGATAAGAAAACTAGACTGGATAAATAAGAGAATGACAAGGGGAAAAGGCAGAAACATATGCGTGAAAACGGGTTAAAAATAACGACGAAAACGTAAGAAAACGGACAAAACGAGGATGCAAATTAGACAAAAAACGGCTACGAAAACGTATAAGAACGAGTACAGGATAAGTTGCAAGTACAGACGAAAAGGGTGACAACTGACGAAACGATAAAAAAAAACTAGTACATCCCTAAAAAGGCACTGAACCAAATACGAAACGAACGAAATCATTAAAAAAAATACAAAAAACGGTACAAAACGGATAAAAAAGTTACAAAATGTAGGAAAAACAACGAAAATGTTACAAAAGCGTTACAACAATCGAAGACAACGGATAAAAACGTATGAATACGGTAGTAAAATTATGGTAAAGTTCAAAAACGTAACAAAACATTCCAAAATAATCACTACGATATACAAATGTACGAAGAAGTACAAAAAGATCCTAATAACGTAAAAATGTACACGAATATTAAAGTGTTGATGATTTGAGATGATAGAGTATTGAAGACAGTTGGGAATATGTGAAAGTTTATGTCAGAATTGTTGAAGATTGTGAGAATGTGTTTCTTAAGCACTTATGTCTGCAAAAACAAAACAAAAACTTTGCCCGCACTTTGCCAGAGTTTGCTGACCAAAGAGGGAATGTTACTAAAAAAACAAAACAATACCTTGGATGCTATTGCTTATCCTGTAAGGGATATGGTTACAAGGACCCTCCCCTAAATCATAATTTATATCCCCTCGCCCACCCCTTTGTTTTTTTGTGTTTTTTGTGTTTTTTTTATTTTATAATTTGTGTTTATATAATACCAAAATAAAAAAGTGCGAAAAAAGAAGAGGAATGTTTTGTACTTCTACATCCAAAATTAAATTGTCAAAAAGTACGGAACATAAATGATAAAAAACTGTGTTGTACTAGTAAACTGGAGAGGTGACGAAGAAGAATGTTTTGTACTCTCTACATCCCAAATTATTCTCCATCTATTTTATATCGGGTTGTCCAAAATTAATTGTCACTTTCAAAAATTGTTAGTGATTTTCGTTTGAGTTACATACTGACCCATCATTTGATGTTATTATTACAAACATTAAAAAAGTTTTAATTTAATTAGTTAAGGATAAAACTGTCATTTTGTTAAAAAATAATAAAGAGGTAACAAAAATCAGTTATGATTATTTTTCTTAATGTGTAATTTTTAAAGTCAGGTGTAAATTACACCCGTTCGTCCCTATACTTAGGCCCTGATTGCGGATTTCTGACCCTTAGATAAACTCGGAGTGTTCGATGTCGTTATGTCTCTGATTGGGGTGTCAAATGCCTGGTCTCTTAGCCGGTCATATAGGTTGGGATGTGCCAGAGACGGATAAGTCGGACTGTAATGGATGATCTCAGCCCATCAAACTCATTACTTTTTGGGTAGGACGTGATGCATATGAATTTTGCAAAACGTTTTGATCTATGGTTGAAATCGGAAATTAGCACATTACACGCTAGATTTATAATTAATGTCGGTGAGCGAAAATTTCCACAAAATAGGTTCAAGTATAGCTAGTGTTGGATACTTATTATATTTAACGGTGATTTATTTGTTAACCTTGGTTTGGGACAAAGTGAAAGTCTGGGAACGATCGAATTTACCTTATTTGGGCATTTGTAGGATTGAAAATGAGTCTATGAATATTCTGTGACCCTAAAGTTATAAAATAACGAAAGATTCAAAACATGTTATGTTAGTTGCTTGAATATTGAAAAGTACCACAAACATGAGTGTAAAGGGGAAAAAAATAAAAAAATACAAAAAACTATGTGTGAGAATAGTGTAAATATTTAAAATGATTAAAGAAAACGGGTTTTCAAAGCTAGCTGATTCTTTAATTCCGCTCCGATGAACACTTAGCTTAGCTCTTTTGATATAGGTAATAGCTTCGCGGGGAGTGAGATTTAGCTTTTCTAAGTGTTATTATGGCATATGCTCGTTCTTGCAGGGACACTTTGGTCGGGCCAATATCTTAGTATGGAGGGTCTTTGGGTATGTGTTAATTATCTCATACCCATTGGCCTATAAAAATGTGCCTAAAATGACCAAAAATATACCAAAAATACATGTAGTATTTTGGTGTTTTGTGTTTTATGTCTTGTGTAAGGTTAACGGTATCTCACAAAACTGCACAAAAATTCAAGCAGAACGGACAAACGAGCTACAGGGAATGTGGAAGAGCGTGAAAAGTTAAGTCAAAGTCATCGCCAAAAGTCAACCCAACGTCAAGTCAAAGCCTGAAGCCCGATATCATAAGAAATGTTAAATGGGTCAACCCGTATGATCTAAGTAGGGGGTAGTCCATTAAAATATAAGACTTAAGCTTCATAAGATTTAATATTGCAATACAGGCGCTCCATTCATCCAAAAGACAATCTGCCAACAAAAGCTAGATCCAAGTAACAGTCCTCATATCATATTTTTGTTAAGTCATTATATATGAGGTCCTAATATTCCCTATCACACGTTAGTCCAAAAGGACCTAACAGTGTCAGTCCAAAAGGACTAACGGTGCAAACACATAACAAAAACAGGGCTAACGCCCGTTATCTTTCAATTCCCCACAACTACTTCCCTGATTTCCCGCCAAAACTAAACCCCACTATTCACACGTCTTCTACCCCTCGACTTATGCACCCACAGACAAACATCATTTTCCTCAACCCCCACATCTAAACACCGCCACTTCACATAACCATATAACACCTTCGTGAATCCCCTTATTTTAAAACAATTTGTCAATGAATAAGACAACATGAAGGGCTTGGATGATAGAACTTGGGGCAAGAACTGATTTGCAACTTTGGACTTGGATTGATTTTCAAAACTCCTCTCATATCACAAACACAGCTGCCAACCCTACTCACTAAAGAAGCCACACCTTGAAAGGACCTCAAGACATTGAAGATTAGCTTATTAATAGGACCCTTTGTAAGCCCTCTTGAGGCCAACGTAGTTTTTAATTAGTATTTAGCAGCTTATGTTTAACTGTTTTTACTTTTTGCATATTAACTTTCTCCAAGTCTGGTAATCCGTTTTATTAGATTTAATGAATTTGAAGTTTTTATGTTTTAAGAAATATGTTTTTATAGTTAATGTACTATGTGTTTTTGAAACGTTTTATATGTCACAATAACGCTTCTTTTGGAAACTCATATTAAGTTGTTTACTTAAACTATTTATAGCTTTTCCATAGCTTTGAGATTTTAAGCTTTTTTACCCCAAAAATCTACTTCACTAAGCTAATTTGTATTGAAGCCAAACCTGTTGAAGGTTGTTGTGGTATTTATCTAGCTTGTTTTAAACAGGCTCGAGTTATAGATCGTGTGTATTGTAAGTTTATTTGCCTGTTTTGATGCTAAGGGCAATTTGTAATGTTTTCTATTTAAGTTTAGTTATGAAACTGTTATGCTTATTATTTTGCCTTCATTTTGCTTATTTCTTGCTTATTCATGTCATTTTAGTGTTAATTGTTATTTGATTTCTCTTGTTTCATTTTCGTTCAATGTAATTTCATAGCTGCCATATTTAGCTAATATATCGCTTATTTCATTTAGTTATCTAAAGTGCTTATTGTCTTGTTTAAAATTTTCGCTCTATTTATATCTTAGGTTAACTTAGTTCAACATCAGGTTATTACCCAACAAAAGGTTTAAACTCTGCCTGTTTTATAAGCTCAAAATTGATTTTCATTTTTTAGGGGTATCTGCTGTTTTGCACTAGCATAGTATTATACAAGAGTTAATTACTCGCTTGTGAACTTCTTGACCTTAAGATCAATATTTGGAAAGCTTAAAATTAATCTTATAATCACAGTTTAGCAAGGTCTCTCAAAGTGAGTAAATTTATTCCATAAGGTGGTTTAGTAATCATGGTTTAATTGTAGTTTTAAGCTTATAGTTTCGCTTTATTGTTTAGATTATGATTAGGCATTAAGAGTTGGTAGACATTGCTTTTTGATTCACAATTCTATAGAATACGCAGTGTGTGTAACGGTAGAGTATTTGTTATTTGAAGTTTTGACTGTTAAAATGTCAGCGTTTGAAGACGTTAATTTCAAGTTTTATATGTCTCATCATTTCAAAGCAATTTAGTAAGTTAAATTCCAGAGTTGTTGATCTTTGAAATTAATCTTTTATATAGTAGTTTGCTGTTGTGAACTTTATCTGTTTTAGCTTATTTTGTAACTTAGACTTATTTTTACTAGGATTTATTTTTAGGCGTGCCAAAAAGTCCAATTTGTCCTTTTACAAAACCTTTGAAAACCAAAATAATTATGTGAACAGCTTTTTCATAGCTTTTATGGCTTATCTGCAATTCTCAACTCATTTTTGTTTGCTGAAAATTGTCGCTTTGTAGGATAAGTTTTGACGTGAGAATAAGTCATTAAGCCATAAGGATCATTTTCCTAGCTTAAACTAATGCTAGAAAGTACCTATTAACCCATTGCGGGAGATGTTTTGTTAGTAGTTTTTGCGCTATTTGCTTTTGGCTTTTCTGAGCTTTTAGACTGTTTAGGATGATTAAACTTAGTTTAGAGTTGTTGGGTTTAAGTGTTTTATGATAATTAGATTGTTATTAGCCCTCTTACGTTCTTGACTTAAGGTAGAGATTTATTTCGAGTCTTTTTACTGTATTTTTAGCTTATGGTGTAATGTTAACTTTCTTCTTTAGCTACTTTTTTGGACGTATTGAGTTTTCATAAGTCTCTATCTTAAAGCTCTAGTTTGTATGAGGCTTTGTAAACAATTGTCTTTTTAATTTACTGTTTTACTTTGATGACACTGCTTTCTTAAGTGTATTGGTGTTAGTTTCGTTATGTCGAGTAAGGCTCAATTTTCTTTTTATTTCGCTCTTTTAGATACAGTTACTAGAGTAAGAATTCATTAACAATTTATAGGCTTTTTTAGTCAGCGTTGTTTTCATCATGTCAAGGTTATAAGATAGCAAGTCATGATTTGGTCAGAACTTTTTTATTCTGTATGTGCCTATTTATAGTCTTAGTCTTTAACTATTTTGAATTGTTGGCGTTTTGATAATTATTAGTGTGTTTCTTGCGAATCTTCATGGGGTACTGATTTGCATTTTATTAAAGTTGCTCTTCTATTCGCATAAGATTTTGCCAGTCTGACAACTCTTATAAGCCTTTCTCAGAACAGATATTGTTCGTTTGTCCAAGATGACGTACTCATTTGAGAACGTTGTAAGAGAAGTATCTAAGCGGTGCGTAGCGAGTCTCTGGCCTGGATAGAGCTTTCTGTGTCATTTGCTCTACTGCGTTCATTCGACTCGTACACTACAGTTAATTTAGGTCTTATTTGTTTGGACACTCATGCGCTAGCCGCTCAAGACAGTGCTCGCATTGTTTCTGCACTGTTTCTCATTCGTTTTCAGACGTTTCATGTAGTGGGAATCGTACGTAGGAATTCACCTAAATCATAATTAGATTATAGCTAATTACTTAATTATGGGTTTATCTCTTTATTACCGTATATGCCCGCTTTTGCGGCGACTTGTCGAGTTCGTCTATGTCTTGTGATGGTTACTGAGATAATGCTTCGTGGGTGGATCGTACATTTATTTCTTTCTTAGATGTTTTAAATGTCATTCAATTCAGATAGGCTACAGAGAGTTCTTCATACTTTATTTGCTAGAATATTTCACTCAGATCAGTTTTAGATTTTATAATATTTAATTAGGAATAAAAAACAGTTTGTGTGTGTTCATAAAAAATAAATAATGTCAACAAAAAACTTATAATTCTTTTCTTTGATAATTTGTCTTTTATCATTATAGTGACATTAAGTTAAAATTATTTGTATTTTTCTGTAAGTAGTTAAAGTTGGTTTTTTTATAGAAACCTTTGGTTTGTTTAGTAGAGAACGGTTTTGATCTACCCGTTATCGTTTAAGTGTTTTAAGTACCCTCCATTTGCTTTAGTTTTTGATGACGTACCTTTATTTTGTTTTGTGATTTTATTATTGTTATTTAGTAGAGTCATAGTTCAAAACCAAATCCAATTTATGAGATATAAGATACCAGATTATTCCACAAAGCGTTACTTCGATTTTCGATTACACACCCGTTTCGAGGCAACGACCCAGGAAGGTTGCTTTTTAGTTGATTTTTGTCTATATGGGTAAAAGTAAATATCTCTCATTAAACAGCCTTGACTGGAAATCTTTATTATGATTCATTTTTTAGAGTTAATTCTCTATTATTAATTATGATTTATATTTAATTTTATCTTATAGCGATAGATTAGTATATAAGTTTATAAAGGGACGATTTTGTTTTGTAGTGAATCAATTAGTCTATTACCCTTTTTTTTTGAACCAAAATACTAGTATAATGCCACTATATCTTGACATAAATCTCAGGCCTACTAGCGAACCTTTATTGGATTGTGGTGGTAGTCTATCAGTCCATTATTTTTGATAACAAATAAATCAAAGGTTAAGCTTTGAGACATGAACCACATAGCAAACACAAAGTACTGAAGTATTTTTGTTATTGTGTTGTTTTGACTTTCCTTCTAACACAGTTGCTATCTTTAACCGGCCATTTAAAACATGAAGGTATGGTATCTTTTATTTGGTTTCAATCTTTACTAATGGCTAAATTATAGATGCGACCGTGTTAGCACTTACACAAATGGTGGTAAAATACCCATATAATGCGAATTGCAAATTGGCCTTTAGTATCGATGGCGCATTGTGCGCGCTAGTTTATGTGTCACGTTGTACTCGTTGTTGCTGTTAGGAGTTCGTCTGCTTGTGCTGCATAGAATTTTGTTTGAGATAGTTTTTAATCCTGCAAGAAAGGATTACGCATGACTGGTGAGAAACGCGGCCATGGCATATTTCTAGAACAAGGTGGTAGACTGTTATATCCGATTGCCATGATTGATGTTAGCTCCAGAGTCCATCGTATCTGCTTTTTTAGTTTTTCATATTAGTTGAACTCTTTTGATACACTCAAGATGAAACCCTTCGAATGCTCTATTGGTATTTTTAATTTCTAGCCAAATACACATAAATGTTCTCATCTACGTTATTGCACGCTTGTCGTTGAAAAACGATTTAAAGGCTCGTTCTTCTTCCATACGGCAATATATTCATCGTTTTCCCAGCTGTAAGTAATTGTCGTAGCCTCTCGGACTCATATTATTGTTTGTGTACGTCTTTCTTGGACTACATTGATTCGTAGCTGTTTCAACTTTTATTAATAGCTGATAGCTACGCATTTGGTCCTTTGGTATATCGCAATATATTGGAGTACAGTAATCCATCATTATTACTGCTCTTTTCGCTCCTTACTTCTCTGCTGTATGTTGTTAGTTCGAGAAGGTGGAGTGAGTTTTTGTACGGAAGGATGATGAAAAGTTATACTGGCATATTCTTAGCAATGTTTTTCGGGATACCCATAGTATTATGGTCCTGCAAGTGTATTATGAATACAAGTGAAAAAGGTACGATGGTGTGCTATTAAAGTAAGTTGAGCAGTTGACTCTTTGTATCAAAGCTGAGAGTGTTGATGATTCTGTACGAATCTACTCTCAATTGATGTTATCACGCCTTGTGAAGTAGTAAGTAAAAGCGGTGGCCGTCAGTAGGATGTTTTTTCTGTGGACAAATATGTCGTGCTAAGGCGAGTAAAGGTGTTTGAGAGCTTTGTTATTTGTGTAATTAGTTTGCGAGGAAATGAATTAATGACATCATGAGCAATCGAATGGGAGCAGAATGGTGCTAGGTGGGTTATCTGTCAATAAGAAATTAATAAAAACGATGGGTATACTACGCAACGGCGCATATGCGTAGTTATATGTAGTCTCTCAGCTGAGTGTTAATGGAGATGCGCGCTGCTCCTGGCTTTGAATATGTTGTAGAAATTCTCGCATCATGGTTGCTTAATATGCAATGCCATCCCATAATGTGTCAATTTCGCATGTTATTCCATTGTATTTACCACTTATTATGGTGTTAATGCTACGTCAGACTTGGTCGCAATCTATTGATTTTAGTCCATATTTTAGTAAATGTATGTTAAACCATATAAAGTAAGATACTCTTCAGTGGCTGCGTTGGTATTGGGATTCCGTTTAAAGCATTTGAGACATTGTTCAAAGGACTGTCAGAATTTAACAGATAAGACAATGGTACAAAAATATAGTGAAGTCTGTTAGTGGTTTGCGTGTATTGTGTTCATGTCTAGGCTTATAGTGTGTGTTTTTGTAGTTTGTTATAAATACTGCGAGTCTTAGGACTCGGGTAAATATTCCATTTTTGAGGTAGTTGCTAGTGTTTGTTAGTTTATTGTTGTCATTTACTAGGACTGATTGGATTGAGCCCGGTGTTACCTCACGTCTAAAGTGATATTGATTCATTCAAACACAACTCCTCTTATGTTTATTATTTTGTATCTGTTAATATAAAGTGAATATATTAATAATAAGAATTATCTAAACATAATTCCAATAATAACGAATTCCACATGTCAAGGCTGTTGTAAAGTATGATTATTTTACTTTTATACACCTATATATTAGATAAGATTACTAACCTAACTTCTGGTCGGGGCCGCTCCGACTGCGGTGATGGAATGGATTTAGGGGTGGGAAATAGGTGGGGGGTAAGTAGGCGGGTTTAGCAGTTTGGCGGTGGGGGAGGGGGAGTGGGAGTATTTGGTATTTGCTATTTTCTAGGGATTGGGTAGAGTTACAGTTTGATTGGTGGAGTTTATTATAGGTTTTTAGACTGTTTTCGGGTGGATTTTATAAGGGAGGTGGTAATTTTTTTTTTTTAATATAATCAGTTTGGAGTATTGGGTTCGGCCGTATTTTGGATTTTTGGGGTTTGGGGGTTATTGGGACCTAAATGATAATATAGAAATTTTTAAAATAAGAGAATTATATTTTTGGGAATTTTATTATTTTATATATGATATTTTAAAAAACAGGTTTTTATCTAAATTAATCTATTTAAAAATACTAAAACTGATTATGAAAAATTTGAAAAAAATTATGAAAAGTACTGTGAAGAAAGATTTGCTAAATCTACAGAAAAATAAATTGGGCTCACCCAGCTTTCTAATGTGCTTGGAAAATATAGCCGAAAAAGGGCTTATAGATAAAAGGCCTAAATGTAGTTACATATTTAAGTGGTGCAAGTTTAAAACGGAAAAGACCCAAGGGCACGTTGGTAGCAGATTGGTGTGTGTTTTAATAAGTTAGTTGAGTTCGAGGGAGAGAGTTCTGTGGGGTCGAGCCGGGCTCACCCTTGTCTTAATACTCACTCTCAATGTTTTTATCTTTTGCAACTTTCTTTTTGAAAAAGCTTTTGAAGATTTAAATTAAGCACTTTTGAACTGTAAAATTGTAACTTTTCTAAAAAGCACAATAAGCCTGAAAATAGCTAAAATAAGTGACAAATTTGTTTTTAAGCTAAGTGACCTAAAAAGCTTATTTTGTTAAGCTTTTTTAGACGTAATAAACAAATAAAAAGCAAATTTGAAGTTTATGACAGCTTAACCACCTACACCTTATAGCACTAAAGATCAAGAAATAAGAATAATAGATAAGCTAAAACTAAGTCTTAATGATCAGAATCACTTCAAAAGGACTTTTAAACTTAAATTCTAAACTAAAATAATAAAAAAGCTTGAATAAGCTCGAACTAAGCTAAATAAGCTAAAAGCATCTTAATCATAACTTAATAAGCAACTCTAAACTAAGTTTAATCAATCCTAACAGCTAAAAAGCTCAGAAAAGCCAATAAGCAAAATTGGCCAAAAACTACTAACCAAACAGCCCACAAGGGTACTTTCTAGCTTATTTTTAAGCTAGAAAATGGATCCTTATGGCTTAATGTAATTATCAATCAAAAGCTTATTACTACATATGCTACCAATAATCAAGCAACTAAAAATGAGTTTAATAAATTCAATAAGACATGAAAATGCTTATGGAAAAAAGCTGTTCATATAATATTTTGGTTTTTCTCAAAGGTTTTTGTAAAAGGACAAATTGCTTTTGCAGCCTAAAAATAAGCTAGTTAAAATAAGTTCTAAGTTCAAAATTAGCATAATACAGTAATGTCTTACCACAAACTACTTATTAATAAGAAATTTCAAGATCTACAACCTAATTTAACCTTATCTAATATTTGCTTTTGATTGATGGAATTTTAAAACGTTGAAATTTAATCTTGCAATTTCGTGACAGTGTTAAAGCAAAATACTCATATGTACATTTTCCTTATGACTCACAAATGATTTCTATAGATTGGGAATCATAATGTTGAATGTACTCTGTCTGTAAGGCCACGGTATCAAAATGCTATTAAATTTATGCGTTTGCTATAAAGCTGTATACCGACTGTATTGTAAACCAGGAGTTCTAATCCATGTGGATTTTTAATTGTACCTTGGATGTATTTTCAATCTTGGATTTTAAGATTACAGTTGATGATGGCCTAAATAGACGTAAGGGTCCATTTAATGGAACACCATTGATTGTATTATCTCTGGTTATGTATGCTAGGGCAAAAAACACCCCTTAAAAAAGTGAAAATCAATTTTGAAAGCTTATAAAACATGTTTTAACCTTTGATTTTTAATATAACCGATGAAATGAACTAATTTAAACTAAGATTAATAAGCATATTTTAACAGTCTATATAGTCACTTAGCAGTAATGGTAAATGATTTTGGTGAGTAGTCTTTTATGCGTTAAAGATGGCAGATTTATGATAATACGTGAGGAAAAATTGAACAAGACTATATAATAATAAGCTAAGGTTAAGCTACTATAGACATGAATTAAGCCACAGAATAAGAAAATAAGCATTTAATATAGCTTTCCAGTTCATAAACTGTAAACTTGAATATAGAAATCTTTCAAAGGACTTGGTCAATTTTATTAACTGTGGCCATTATTTTAATTCTGGACAATAAATGCTGATCTATAAGCTTCTAGACTATGTTTAAATAACAAGCTTGTAAAATACCCACAAGCTCTTCCAAGGTTTGGCTTTGCATTCCTTATTTAGCTGATGAGTGATTTTGGGGTAAAAAGGGATTAAAAGATATGCAAGCTTTGGATAAGCATTATATGTGTTTAAAGTAAAACTACTTAAGGTGAGAGTGTAAATAGTGCTGGTTGGGGCTGTTTTATACGTTGTACATTACATCATAGGGTCTGTCAGTACGGTATGTTCAGTTGTAGGTAAATCTAAGCTAAAGAAATAGGCAAAGTGGGCATATTAACTTAAAAACGGATTGCAAGACGTGGAAAATTTAAATGGCATATAAGTAAAAGACATTAAAAATAAAGCTGCTAATAACTAGATTAAAAATCTACTCTGCTCAAGGGCTTACAAAGGGTCCTTAGTTATACTAAATTCTTCATGGGTCTTTGGAAGTCTTAAGGTGGATGCTTCTTTAGTGAGCTGGGGTTTTGCAGCTTGTGTTTGTTATAGTGAGAGGAGTTGAAACATCAATCCTAAGCCATCCAAATTTCTTGGCCACCAAGTTATGCTTTCATCCATCAGCCCTTCTCATTTTGTGGTCTGAATTCATTGACAAATTGTGTTTAAGGGGATTGCAAGGTGGTATTTGGTTTTATGTGAAAGTGGGTTTGGATGTGAGTGGTTGAGGGGTAATGTATGTTTTGTATGTCTGTGGTGTGTACGTACGAGGACGGTAGATAGACGTTCGTGTGAATAGTGGGGTATAGTTATTGGCGGTTGAGATAAATAAGGTGAAGTAGTTGTGGGGTGAATATTATTATAATGATAAAAAAGCGGCGTTTTCGTGTTTTTGTTTAGTGGTATTTGCACCGTTAGTACCTTTGTGTTAGTTTATTTTTTTTATTCATTGTCCGGACTGACACACTGTTATGTCCTTTTAGGACGTATCGGTGGGTAGGGGGTTATAGGTCCACATATACTAAATGACTCGTAACAAATCTATGAAAGTTGGCAGTTATATTTGTGCTTTTGTTGGTGGCAGATTTGTGTCTTTTGGATGGAAATGGGCCCTTGTTGACAATCTATTGTTATTCTCTTAATAATGCTTAATGATACTTTTTTTATTTGGGATCTTAATGGACATGGACCCGGAGGGGCCTAATTATTTGACGTGGTAAAGCGTACGTGAGGATAGGGGTTGAACCCAGTTAACATTTCCGTTTTGATATCGGCTTACACGGCTTGTGACTTTGACTTGGTTGACCTATTTGGTGGTTGGACTTTGACTTTTGGACTTTTCACGCTTTTCCCAATTCCGTGCTTCGGGTTTGTCCGTTTTGGAGCTTGATTTTTGTCCTTTGTGGAACTTATACTGTTATCCTACAACAATCCATTTAAATCACAATACACAGATTTTACAATAGTAATTTTGGGGTATATTTGGTCATTGTACGGGGCACAATTTTTATAGAAAAGGGTATGTGTAATTAAGCACTTACCAAATATCCTCCCTACAAAGTATTGCCGTGTCCTCACGCAATCGCCATAAGTAAACAACTTCTAGAGAAAACTTAGAATCTCAATGTCACACCTCGAGACTAATTACCTCAAAAAGTAAGGCTAAGTGTTAATCCCCCGACGCGGTATTAAAGAATCACATAGCTATTGGAGTCTGAAAAGCCCCGCTTTTTTATCTGTTTTTTAAAAAAATTTACACTTTATTTCTCACTACATATTTTTGTATTTTTCCTTTTTTCTAATTTTTTTATGTACTTTTCATTTCAAGCAAATTAATAACATGTGGGAGTTTCGGAACTTTCGTTATTTTTTATAACTTTTTTTCTACGGTTGATCTCTTACTATCAAGCTCTAGTGTGAACACAACTCATTTTCCCCAGCTATTTGCAAATCCCCTAACAATGCCCAAAGAAGGTATAAATTCAGCGTTCCGACTTTTCATTGTCCCAAAACCTTATGGTTTTAAAAAAGGAAAATCACGTTAAATATAAGTTAAGATGCTAACAACTGCTCATATTGGTACCTTGTGAACTATTCTGCTCCCCCGAAAAATTATACCTAACTTAGGTATGAAACGATGCTAAAATTTTGAATTTCCCCCAATAACACCCACCCTACCGTTATATCCAAACAAATTCTACCCCACCTGCCCCCTCCTCCCCACGCTTCTAACCCAAAAGTCCACATTGACCCGCTCCTCCTCCAGCCCCTCTCGCGGGCCCCCACCACCCCCCCCCCACCACCCGACGACTGCCCCCCCCGCCACCTCCTCACCCCATCATACACCCAGTGCTCCTGCAAGCAACATCCCGCCTCTCACCCACACCCATTATCAAACTCTCAGACCCGTCGGATCTCAACACTCCCACATACACAACAAAAAACTTACCACGCACCCTTTTATGCCCACTTGCGGCTAAGTGACCTAGGTTTTGACACCACAGTAGGATTAAGGAATGACACGATCAACTCTCTAATCAACGCTCGACTGAATGTGATTAACAGGCGCAGCTCAGGCATCTCGGATTCACCGACCATCAGAGGCAAAAAGCAACAAAATCTTGTATAACTACCCAGCCCGGCCTCACCAGACCACCTAATACAAGCAAGGCATATGGACCCTTAACCTTGTACTCTAATAAACTTACACAGTTTAAGAAAATATCATAACTTGACATTTTTTCTACTTTTTTAATTTACAAATTGACAATTTGGTATCTTAACTACATTAATTTTAAAACCTTTTTAATGTTTGTAATAATAAACCTTCAAATGAGGGTAGTATGGTTAACTCTAAAAACTAAAATCACTAAATTTTTGAAATGTGTGACAATAATTTGGGAACAACTCCGATATAAAATAGTGAGAATAATTTTGGGATGTAAGAGAGTACAAAACATTCTCTTCGTCACCCAGTTTACATGTACAACACAGTCTTTTTATCATGTTCTAGGTTCTCGATTACTTTTTGAACAATTTAATTTTGGGATGTAGAGAGTATCAAAACATTCTCTTTTGTTTCGTCCATCTTTTTATTTTGTAATATAAAACAAAATTATAAATAAATAAAAACATCAAAAAAACACAAAAAAACAAGAGGGGGTGGCGAGGGGATATAAATGATTGTTTTTAGGGAGAGTCCTCTGTAACCTTTATCCCTTACAGTGATAGACAATGATCCAGGTTTTGTTTGTTTTAGAAACATTTTACTCTTTTGTCAGCCAATACCTCTGCAGGCGGGCAAAGGTTTTGTTTGTTTTTTGGCAGTCATACAGTGCTAAGAAAAACTCTCTCTCCATCTTCAACAATTCAGACATAAACTGTCAACTTATTCCACTTCTTTCAATTACTCACTCTTCATTCAACTCACTTTAATTTCGTTGTTTTTTTTTACGGTTATTTAATCATTTTTTTGTACGTTTCGGATTCATTTATATCCGAAGTGATTTATTTTGTATGATTTTGGACGTTTTGAACCTTATTTCATTAAGTTCCTACCGTTTCCATAGTTTTTTATCGTTTCCTTCGATTTTGTACCGCTTTGTACATTTTCGTTTGCTTCTACTACATTTTGTACGTTTTTTATCCGTTTTGTCCGTTTTTGTATTTTTTTTATATGTTTTTTTTTTTTTTTTTTTTTTTTTTTATAATTTTTTCGTTTTTGTATGATGCTTTCGCGGCGCTTTTTAGGGGTTCGTCAGAGTTTTTTTTTACGTTTTCGTCTTGTTTTTGTACCCGTTTTGTCTGTACTTGTACGGTTCCGTAGGTCCTTCTTGACGTTTTCGTCCGTTTTTGTCTATTTGCATCGTTTTTGTCAGTTAATGATAGCTATGAACATAAACATAACCTAGGAACTACTACCGGTGCCCTCAGGAACATCCGCACGAGCCTGCTCTCTAGCCTGAAGTGCTCGCATCTCTCCTAGAGCCGTCACCAAATGTCCCTGCAGTGATGAAACCTATATAGTCAGAGCTTCTATCAATAAATCCTGCACATCCATATGGTGATCCTGCGTCTAAACGTGTGCCATGTATCCCTGAAGCTCATAGTGAATTAAATCCCATAGAGTGTGCCCAAGCCTCTCAGGAGACTAGAGCCTCCTGATCCAAGAGTCGGGCAGTCTCATAGTGGTACTGCCTATCATTGACCAATGCCTCAACCGTCTAATGTATCTGAGTCTGTCGATCCTGGGTATCCTCAATCACAGCATAGATGTCCTGGGTGTCCTGCTCCTGTACTGCAGCAAGCTCAGTCACCCTAGGCTTATATTGTGTTTGAGTACGAATTTTCAAGAATTTCTTAGTAAATTCAAAATGTTTCAAATTAACGTACTCAAACACCATATAATACCCTCATAATTTGTGGGGGAGCATTAAAATGTTCCTTATATGGCTTGTGAATAATTAGAATATTTTTCTCCCCGAATACATATATATTTTAAATCAATTAATATCCAAAATATTAAAAGATTTAACATTTTTGATAAGGAGAGAAAAATGTGACTAAAATATATATAACTTGTAAAAATGTGATTCTATGGACTCAAGTGCGAGCTTCAACCTTCATGTGCTAAACATTTTTGAATATCGATGCACGTGTTGAGGGGGAGCAATTTCTGAAAAGTAAAACCATCAAGATACTAAATGATTTTCAAAGTATCTTGATCGATGTTTTCAAATGGTTTTATGGCTGAGAACAATACCAAAAGACCAACCATGTATTTAATTACTTGGAGTTAAAAGGTGGTTAGGTATAGGTGCTCGTTCCCACGATCCAGTCAGAACCGGTGGGATCTACCCAGGGATAATCTACTAGATAGTGTAGAAGTCCTTAGGTATGATATGAAAAAAGGAGTAAATGTGAGAATAAGGGAATAGTGCCGACTGAGATGGAGCTAATACTGGAACAAACCCAACAAGGTATTAGTCATGAAGTTTCGGTAAGCACTGAAGGGGTTGAAGAATGAAAAATAAATGTAAGGATAAAGGGTGAAAAGAAAGAAGCCCTCCATACACTTAGGCAGAAACCGGGTTAATACATAAACTGTCAGAAACACTTCCACTCTAATCTCTCAAAATATTTCTGGTTTCATTTCCCATGGAGAATACACGTATTTCTCTATCACTTTCTCACAACTTTCTCACTTCGAGTTAGTTGGTATTGAAAAGGTGGCAGTCCGCTCCAGCCTCCGATTACTAAAACCAAATGTGCACTATTAAGTCTAGAGCCAAGAGGTCATTCATAAATCTCATTAGGACACTAATTCATAATATACTTGTTAATTCACACAATGTGATTACAAGTAAATAACTTAAGAGTCCTACGCATTATCCTTGTGATCTTGCCAGAACATCAAAGTGATACTTAAGTATTCACAGTGAAGATGGAAATTCTGCTTGAGCCAACATCAAACAAGCTCTTGGTAGGTGACTTGTGCGATTCTATATGAATCAAACTTGTGACAACTGGAAAGAAACGATGGTGCGATTCTACATGAATCAAACTTGTTCTAGTATATGAATTGACGATTGATGAATTTTGAAATGGTTAAAACTCTCGATGTGTCACAAAAATACTTTGGCAAAGTGACATGTCGATTGATTTTCAAATCAATTTTTATTTCAATCGGTGAGATAGTAACTCGCTGATTCACTCTTATCGTGATGTTTGCTTTAAGACGTTCTGGTAATGAGAACATGTTGAGTACGATGAATTTAATACATATGTGTTAGAAAGATTCAATACTTCAGCTGGAAATCCTATCAAGGATATTCTTCTTAAATTGAATCTACCTGATCACAGGTCGATCCTCATAGATTTGAAGGTTACTGCAACCAAACCCGGGCGAATGACAAAGCCATATTCGTCCCCCCATCTTTATTGCTAACTGTTTTATTTTAGGAAAATATAAAGATGGACGTGGAGGTACCTGGTTCCAGCAGTCTCACAAGATTCATAACCACATGCTCATACTCGACCAAAACTTATAAAACATCATGAAAGCTTAAGTACATGTTTTAAAACTTCCGCTACTCTGATACCGTACGTCCTTCTTTAAACGACGAAGTGTTAAAGTTAAAGAATCTCGAGAAAGACATCTTATTATTAAAGCTTTCAAGTTATCATATCAAGAAAAGTATGAGCATGTTGGTCCAAAAGTCACTAGTACACAAGATGGCAAAGATTACAAGATGGCGAAAAGAGATTATACTTGATTGATGATCTTAAGAAGTTCAAGATCACATTCATGTCAAGTCAAATATACAAGTCAAAGCCTAAAGTCAAAGATCACTACAACATATCACAAGTTAATGATTGAAGTTAAAGACTATGAGCTCAAGACTAAAGTCAAAGCATAGTATGCTAGGTTAAGTTCTTGTAAATTGGAGTGACATCCCTTAGGGGGAGATTGTTAGGAATACGAAAAGTATCAGTTACTTCCAAAATAGTTAGTCGTAGCTCGTAGTAAGTCGAATCTAATGTTAGTAAGATAACTGGGCCAAAGGCTCATGGAAAGCCCATGACTAAGCCATTGGCCGTCCCATGCTATTGTATACATACCTTCTCCACACATGGAGAGGGTGTTGGTTGGTTCATTTTACACTTAATCTAATCTTTCTTTCTTTGTTTCTTTCTCTCACTAGAACCATCCTTCCATCCACTCTCTCTCTTTAGATTTCTTTATTATTCTTTGATGTTATAGATTACTAGTATTCTACACTTTTAGACCTTGTAATTAAAAGCACGAAAGTATATACTAGCACCTCACATAAGTGTTTGGGATTCTCTCTTTCACTCGGATGTATAATAAGTTATAACATAATGGGGAAACGGAAAATCAACACTCATTACCTGTCATAGCATATAAATCACCATAGACTTGGTAAAGGATCAAACCTCCACCGCTAGGCGCAAGCATTATTCATTACTATCTAAGAGGTCTTTTAAGGGGTTGTGGGGTGTAGGTGTAAGATAACATATATGGAAACGGAAACGGATGGGATACATTTGGGTGGCTTTGGGTGAATTTGGGGTGGAAGGGTTAGCTAATTATTTATATGAATACACGTTGGTTTGGTTGCTAAACCAGGAACTCAGACAAAGATATACAAACTCTACACAACTCTACATCAATCTCTTCTCTTTTTCTTTTCTGTTTTTCTTTTTTTTTAAATAACATAATACATCACATGGGGCTTATAGATGCACCCCTACACTTGAACTTTTACATACTTTACAAATGAACTATTTTATGACCCGAACTAAGGTGGATCAACATAACATGGAGCTTATTGAGCTCTATTAGGGGTAATAAATTACTTCTTCCCTAATTCTTCATAAGATGAATACTACCATGAATCCCAATCGTTCCAAAACTGTATTTACAAGGATAAGGACTTAGCAACCGTGTACTCAATAATTAACTTGGGGTAAAACAATAATGTACTAAAAGTGATTACATATAAGGTAGGCTAAGGTGATTTGAGTGTAACGATTGGTTTAAGGGTGACACTGCTCTTTATAGTCCGGCTTAACCAGAAAATTACGAGAACCATGAAAATGATAGGCTCGGAGGGTTGTACTAGGGGTATCCTGCACTAAAAATGAGTGCATGGCAAGAGTGTAGGATAGTTATATGATCGATGTGACCATCATAACAATTATAGGTTTAAAACATGAGTTAATCCTAATGCCTCTTTTCAAGCAAATCCTAATACCTACTATGCGGTCTCGAAATGCATCACAAAAACAAGTTCTAGAATTTAATATATTATCGGTACACTCATATAATTTAATATCGATACCAATGCTCCAGAAAAGGCGACAAAGACCACACGTACACATCCGTAACGACGGAATAGACACATATGACTGTATTCGAACCTTAAATCGAACAAGCTATAGGTATAAACTATCTTGGGTATCAATAATGGATACCTGAATTCCTATAGATCTAAAGGCGAACCTCACATTTTTGGGGTGGAATTCTGAGGGTTTTTGTGCTAGTCATATAAATTCCTATCCATGAGACGCTATTAATACTTGGTTTCCGTCGATATGTGTCATAAAAAATTTTAAATTTTGGTCAAAAGTACCTTTTTATGCTATGTTTTGATATATTACCCATCATTTTAAGGACAAATCAAATGGAAAATAAAAGAATAGTTTCTAAGGCTTATTTTCCCCTACACTTAAATTGAATATTGTCCCCAATGTTCTATAGAAGTACCCATAAAAACGAATAAAGGGAAAAGAAAACAAGTAAAAGAAACTAGTACTCCCCTAGTTTGCTCAATAATGGAGAAGAAACACGCGATAACTGGTTAAATCATTCTCCAAGAATCATCCAATGAAACTTCCTAAGAACTTCCAAGCTTCTTCTCATCAAATATAACTTGTAAATCAAAGACAAAGATACAACTATACCAAGCGTAAAATCCACGGGTGAATGATAAATACAACCTCATTAACTAAGTTTAGACTCTACGAAAGCAATAAAGATAGGATGAAAATACTAATGCAATCGTGGTTTTCTGCATGTTTCAGAAAAATTACAAATTCTGGAAATTATACAAAAGTTATTTTTCAAAAATTCAAGAAAATGCGAAATTTGCATTATCTGGGCTGGCGACGCCGTCAGGAGAAATCTTGACGCCGTCTCCAGACACTGTAAATAAAATTCTCTTCGTTTTTTGGAAAAAATTCTGCACAAGTATCCTATTAGTTATTTCCTGTAAATTTTACTACATAAACCACAAGATTGATTAGTATAATCATATGACTCAAAACAAACACACAAGACACACCTAATATGCAAGAAAATAATAGATTGGGTTACCTCCCAAAAAGCGCTTGTTTTTGTTCGAGTCACGAGCCTGACTCTACGCTTATTTGACGCGTAAAAGGCGGGTCTCCCCTACACTCAAGGTCAAGTGCGGGTGATAGTAGTGATACACACCATTTCAATGGAAGTATGCCACGTGAGGTGAAGGTGGTGTATGAATGGTCAACGGTTTTACTACCTTCATCCTAAAATTACCCAGACTATATGGGTTAATGGGTGGGTCGGTTCCTCTTTTGCCTCCTAGATTTACATCTAAGGGTGAAGAATTGGGTAAAAGTTGAGGTTCCAGTTCATCAACACTAGGAATTTCCCTAGAACTAAGAGGAATATCATGATTACAAGTATTCAAGCCTAGATCCTTAGTTTCGTGTGGTCCAAAGGTTCTACCTCCATCGAGATTCCTATAGTTTCATCTACTTCTTCCGGGTAAGTCACGGGCGGTGTGTATACCTCAAATGATGGGAGGACTTGTGGGGTACTTTTTGGGCATGGATTATCCTCCATCATATCTAGATCACCTATAAGCTCATCACATGCATCTAACCATGACATGCATTTAGGTATCTTCACCATAACCATCTCACATTCTAATTCCTCCTTATATGTTTTCTTAGATTGTGACTTAGGCAATTCTATCATGTCATCTAACTTAATGGTTATTGCTAAGGAGCTCTTCTTAAAAGTTTGATGCATTTGGTCACTTTTCCAAAGGGCCTCACTAACAAACGTTAATCCTAAACACGGAGGTTGTTCAAAGAGATCTAACCTAGGTGAAGGCTTATATGGTGCATAGGTTTTAACTATGGTGAGGTACCTATATGTGTGCGTGGTTCCTACTTCCAACATTAAGCATTTTATATATTTCCTCAAGATTCTATAAGTCGCTTTTAAAATCTTTCGGATAATTTTCATGGTAATATTCTATGAAGCACTCAAATTGTTCTTCCGTTAACGACTCAGTGTGATTTCATCTGCCATGGTGACGAATGACATATTTACGAACAACTACACAAAGAAGAGATAGACTACGAGAAAGCTAATTGACACGAAATTAAATCTCACTTGGATGATCTTGTGAGTAGGACCTAAGATAGATTGAATCCAGAAACTCTACGGTTAATTGGCCCATCGTTAGCGGCGACAAAATCTTGATGTGAGGGTTGCAGAGACTTCACCGCAGAAGATTGACAAATCCCATTAGGCTAGTGTACGTAAATCGTGCAGTGTTGTATAGGCTAAAGACTCGAGGGTTGTAATACGTTACTCTAAGTAGAAGCACTGTGAAGGCCGGATCGATGTTTGCTATGGTCTAGGGGATTAAAGGGAAGGATTCTTTTTGTGTTTTTTATTTTATGAATGCAATCTGGTTTTTTAGGAGGGTTTTGATTTTAAGCTAAATTAAACTAATAAACATAAATGTAACAATTATACAATGAAGTCGTATTTTTCCTAGGATGCATTTACTCCTTGCTAGCTATCCATTTTCTACTATTGCTTTGTACACTTCGATGTATGGTAACTATTTCTAGGTCATGATCGAATGTTACACGAATCCGCAGATTCTATGTAATATTTAGTTTGGGCACAACGCAAAACAAAAGTAAGGATAGCATGAAGGACTATTATCAAGGCCCTAAGAGTAGTTATTACACTGCATTTAATATCTTAAGAGCGATCAACCATATTAGGGGTAAGGTGTGTATGTAAGACTGTTACCGATGGTAGTTCTTTCTACACCTCGTGTTTCCCTAGACGTCTATGCCAATTTAATATCTTATGGCTAGTTTTCTAGAGCCTAACGCGCACATCCATCACAAGAAGCAATAGGAAACAAGAATTATAAACTATAATCAATTATACTCATTGAATCTGTCACAAACAACAAGATATAATCAATCAATGATAAGTTTCATGCATTCCAAATAAATTACTAGAGGAATTAGCTCACAATACTTAACCACGAGAAATCATAATCAACAAAAGGAATTGAAGACATAAATTAAGGTATAAGTGATAATCAAACCATTACAAGATGTTTATGGATTGAATTAGACCTTTTAAGTTGCTAGAAAAAAACCTACCCAAACCCTCTAGTCAGCCCAAGGGTTTGGGGCTTGATAAAAACGAAGTTATGAGGCTATATTTATAGGCAAAACCTAATTGGACCCTCCGGACGGCATCACAAAAATGTGTGACGCCGTCGCGCCATATCTTTCACCAAGTTGTGGATCTCTTCGTCCCCTTCGCGTGAGCTGTTGAATCGTTAGAATCCGAGTTCGTATGAAGAAGTTATGATCAAAACAATATGTGATACTTCACGCATAAGTGAAATGGTCTTCTCAATCTCGTGACACAAAATCTTCAAGGGTTTCTTTAGGTCGGCCACGTTCTGATGCCGTCACTTGAAACTCGCGACGTCGTCACTTCAAACGTCCTAACGCCGTCGCTTGAAACTCGCGACGCCGTCTCCACACTCTGTGAACACGATTCTTCAAGAGATTTGGTGTAGGTCCGTAATCTTGTCTGTTTCTTCTCCAAATGAGCCCAAGTCACGTGTATTTCCTCCAAATGTCATCCAAGTGCTAAAAATACAAAAACAAATGATTAAGCACATAATCTGGGCATATTTGCATGATTTAAGGGGTTAAATGACCCCGAAAAAGTGTATAAAATGACACCTCATCAATCTTGTTGCAACTTCTCTATACGTTTCTTGCTAATGTGTCCAAGACGATAAAGCCACAAGAGAGTTGAGTCCAAGTTGGTCTTGGCTCTTTTATTACTAATAGCAAACATAGAACAATCATTTGTATTTAAATTAGACAAATCAATTTCATAGATACCATTCCTTAGAATAGCACTAAAATAAACAACATTATTCCTAAAAACTGAAATTGTATTATTCTCATCAAAACGGTTAATAAAACCATCGTCATATAAATGGAAAACTGAAATGATTCCTCTAGTGATAGAGGGAGCATAATGACAATTGTGTAAAACTAAAACTAGTCCACTAGGGAGACACAAGTGATAAGATCTAATAGCTTCAACGGAAGCATTCGGGATTTTTCATCACTTTACTATATGTATCATTACTATATACTACTATGTATGCATATGCATTGTTAAAATCTTGTTTTCCTATCATTTAAACCCGAATGTGACCAATATTCTCAAAAAAAAACTTTCCTTTCTCCATGACTAGACAAACACTCAATATGATTTTTACATTGGTTAATACAAAATAAAAACGTTTTCTTTCATACATCTCATATGCCTCTTGAATTGTAAAGGAATGCATAACTAATATGTATTTCCGGGTACATTCAATCGTAGCAACATCAAATCAAGGAGACTTTGGGTTATCTCATAATTATATTTTCTTTTGAGTCGAGAAATCGCACCTCCACATTGTTTTCATATAGGCACACACCAGAACTCTTTGCTTTTCTATCATGTATTTAATGTTAATGGCTCCCTGCATACTGCAGACCGCTGTTCCCTTCAATATCGAAGACCGGCTTCCATCTGCACATGGAACCGGCTGTCAGTGGAATATGCATAGCGATTTTTAAACTTCAAAAACTTTTTTTCCCTCCACTTTCAACCTATTCTCAGCTAATAGGCCTTAGAAGTTGACCTTTAAGCAATTCTAATCATTAGGATTTTACCTAATTTGGAAGATAAAGCATTTAATAAACTATAAAATTTGTTTATTAATAGATCTCTTGTTCCAAATACCCTTTCACCCATCTTTTTTAAAGAACCTTACTAACCTTAACCATGCCGAAGTCAAAGAATGACAAAAAGAATGTCAACGCGTTCAAGAGAACCACCAGAATAAGTGTCCGAGCTTGTTGCCTAGTCAACGCTCGACCCACTTCACCACCTTATCAAAACTTGTATCCTCCCACCGACTACCAAACAGCTCCACCATAAAGTCCTAATGTGTCTCCACCCCTTTCCCCAATTACCTCACCAGGAATCTCACCAAGTCATCTCTTAAGTACTCCCAAAACAACCCCTCCACCCTTAACTTCTCCACCACCGGCACCATCACAACCGTCAAACAAACCTCTCCATTGGCTATTAACTTGGATCATGTTGAATTAATCATCTCTACTCCGCTCCACATAACCTCACCATATTTTTGATTCACTTGAGTGATTTAACCCTCCTCGACCACCAATCCGGCCCACCAAAACACCATAGACCATCTTTGAAACTATCGAGCCCCTTAGTGAACTAAACACCGGCCTCTTCCCACCATGGAACCACCTCTCCACCAATCCACCACATCTTTCTGCCATAGGACCCAAACACCTCCCTTTCCCGTTCTCACTCATAAAGCGAGTTATACGATCATGTGTCAAGCGCACCACGAGGTGATTGTCAACGACCACTATGAAAAGTGAGGTTTTAGAGCCTCAACCACATTCTCGATCGGACCTTGATGTTCTTCTCTGCTTACAAAGAACCCAGACCCCTATATTGGTTTGAGGAGGGGAAATAATTATAAATAAACTTTGATTTCTTTCGTCTATCTAAGAACTAGTCCTTGTCCTTAGTTTTTCCCATTTTTGTATTAGACCAAATGTCTCAAGAATGGTTGATAATTTTATCACAAGGAATATAATATTTTTTTGTTTTTCTATAAAGTGATTGTATATGCTTTTAATTTTCCTTGCACAGTATCTTGATTATGTTTATACTAACAATTATTTTCAAAAAGTCAAAATTCTGACTTTGTGTCAGGGAGCTAGTTCCTCAACTAGAAGACGGATTCTATACCTTTCAGATAGAACCGACCCACGCCGGTTCTACCATTAGCAATTTTTTGTTTCTTGCTTCTAACTTTTTGTCTTGTAGGTACTCTCAAAGCAAGGGGAGCTTACACCAAATTCGCTAATATTTTTTTTGTAGCATTACTTTCTTTGGATGATTCCCCTCCTTAAAGAGGATGGCCCCCCGGCAAAGGGGAGTATTGCATCTTGATTCTTTCTTAATCAACTCTCATTATTGCATTCGATTTACTTCGGATCAACTCATACTTATATCATTGCATCTCATATCTAGAACTTTTTGTTTCGACAAAAAGGGGGAGAAGGGAAGTAAAAAGTAAAAAGACTTCAATTTAACTTCCCGCTCTAATTTTTACTTCCAACAATTTATGTTTTGTCATCAACAAAAAGGGGGAGATTGTAAATACAAATAAACCGGTAAAAACGTTTATTTCTATCTTACGATCTTCTCGTGTTTTGTCGATAACAATTCATAAAATCGTTACAAGTAAAAATCTAAGAACACATATATTTCATATCTTAGACTTTTAATATTTGTAATTCTTTACATCATTGATGACATAATCATCTTACCATATCTTAGGCAAATCTACCAAGATTGCACATGATATTTCAAGATTTGACAATCTAAAATTCGGATTGTGTGTCAGGTTGCCAGTTTCATCATTTTACACTGTCCGGTTCCATTTGGTAAAAGGAACTGCCTAGAACTGAGCTACAGGGCAAGCCAGTTCCATTGGCTTATACTGGTCGGTTCCCTTCTGCAGAAGGAATCGACGGAACCGTGCTACAGTACCAAATTATGCCTATAAATACCAAGCTATTTCTCATGTTTTACTTACCCATTCTCATTCTTATATTTCTTATAATCTGATCATTCTCTCATTTTCAGTTCTAAATAGTTCATATATCATTTGTAGGTAATTCTCTTGTAGAAGAAATTGCCGAAATAGCACACGAGACGATCAAAGTTCAAGCAACCTTGTTTCGCATCTCCATCACATTATCAAGATTACTTTTCTGTATCTTGTACATCATTTAGTAGTTGTGGTATCATTCATCATCCTTGTAAAAGAAGTGTGATTGCATTGGGTTGATTCTACCTTTGTTAGAATTTGGTATTTAGCTTTATACTGTTTAAAGGGTGTAAGCGACGTTGTGAGGCTTCTCCGCCGATTAAAGGAGATTGGTGACTAGTGTTTACAAACTCTCGAGTAGGTGACTCGCGGAGTGGAGTAAGGCAAGGAAGGTGTCCTTGTAGCCGGACCATTATATACGCTTGTGTCTCGGTTTTATCTTTCTTACTCTCTACTTACTATTCTTGCATTCTTTACTTACTTTATAAATCATACAAACATCAATGTCGTCAGACTTCACATAATATGAAAAATAATTTTCAAAAAGCTAATTTTAAATGGTAAAACTATTCAACCCTCCCTTCTAGTTTTCCACAGGCACAACAACCGGATAATTTTTATGGTTGCAACCACAATCTTCATTTCGCACTGCTTTCAAGTTTGCAGACCTGAGCCTTTTCAGTTTTCTTCTATTGCTTAGATTATTTGTCCATGTGATGTCACAGTCTTTAAACTTCACTCATCTGATCATCTACATAGTTGTATTTTCTTCTTTTCGATACCCATTTTTGTAAATTCCCCATGTGCAAGTTGTAGTTCTATAACGATTTCATGAACTGGAATACGATGTTTCATCCAGGTAAGTCACTAAAAATGTTATACCCTTTTTCTTAAACGCAATTCCTTGGGCTATGATGAATCTTAAAAGGCCACATTTTTTTCGTTTGGCTATCTACAAATTATTCGATTTCTGAGCCCATTTGTGCATGGAATTGTACGTTGTTTTTGGCTTTTTACAATATTTATTATGAACATGTTTACTTCACTTATAGTTGGTGTTAAAGAGTCAAAAAATAGTTTCAGTTGTATAATTGAAATGCAATGCGCTGTTGTTTATACCTACGCAGTCCGCGTAACATTACTTATACTCTTTTCTCCCATTCTTTTCACAACACCGACATCATTGGTATAATGCCACATTGGTCTTAAACATGAACGTGTAATTTCCCCAGGATGATGGGTCACGAATAGGACAAACCAGATTGGGGGGGGGACTAGATGATTCGTGAAATGAGTTATAAAAACCACTGTCTTGAGCGTATACTGAAAAACACAATTAAGTGAATGTGTGTGTTACTATGATGTATACTGAAGAACATTGCAGTGGTCGACAATTAATGAACTGACTGTTTCTCATGACAAACTCTGTCTACAAAATTATCAATCTAAAAGCATTACATTCTTGCCTGAATTACTTTAGCCTTAGACATGCTTGTAACACCCCCAAAATTGGGGCTCGCACGAATGTAATTTCCGGGAGCCGTTACTTCATGATCCCATTACACCAGTCATGAGAGAACGACCTCAAAGTGTCGTTTTGAAAAGTATCTCTTGTAAAGTTAGAATCCAATGCACCATTATAATAGCCAAGCCATCCTAAATTCACCTGAAAACAGCAGCTTAAAAGTGTCAACATTAAAGTTGGTGAGTATCAATAGGGTTTTTGTAAGAATAATAACTGAAAATCCCAAATACTAATATATAGGTTTTACTGTGTTACAAGTTTTTGTGGGGTTTGTTGGTTGTTTGAGTTGGGTTTTGTTGATAGGGTTGTTTGTTTTGGTTGTTGGTATGTTGGGATTTGGCGAGACATTTCAAAGGCCTGATATGTAATAAAGCCATACAAGACTTTCAACGCATAAACCTACATACATAGGTTTCCTTAAAATATATAATCCCAAAATGTTTCAAGTATATTTATTGTAATGAACACAATATCCAAAAATGTTTCAAGTAGATATTATAATGAGCACAATATCCTGATTAGTTTCAAGTATATTTATTGTAATGAACACAATATCCAAAAATGTTTCAAGTAGATATTATAATGAGCACAATATCCCAATTAGTTTCAAGTAATGTAAAAAATGATATACGATTACTCGTAAGTTCATGGAAACTGTGACTAGGACTTGTAAATATGCCACTTTATTCAAGGCACGGTAAATGTTCATTAGTATATAGTTGTTGGTCGTGTAGACACCAATCCATTCATATCCGACATGGTATAACGTTCGTTAGTTCGATCTCGAACTAGTGAGAGCTAATCACCCGAACGGGGGTTGTCAATCCCCAATAGATCTATTTTATAACATTCGCGCTCACCCTCCAAGTGATTTACAGTTCATGAAACCTAAGCTAATCCGTAATTATTCGAGTAAAAGTCAAGTATGTGTTTACGTCCAAAAAGTAAACCAAGTATTGTAATCTCATCGCATGACAAGTAAAGAAGTGCATAAATCAATTTGTAATCAACCAAGTAAATGTATTTATAATCAAGCATGTTCTCACCCCAAAACTTATAAAACAAATCATGTAAAACGTGGGGTTATGAACTCACCTCGAGTGAGCTAATATCAAGTATATCACGCAAAATGCGTCCGATAATCGCCGAATGCAACCTAATCCAATATAGGTCGTATGAGTACTCGAGTATGTTGTCTAACAACTACCATATATAATCCTATTTAGTTATCATCATACTATCGTTCGGGCTATCATAATTAAGAGGTCATGACATGACGTACGAGGAGCTAGATACTTTAAAATCGTACATATCCAACACTCGTCAATAAAACGCCATCGCGAAGAGGCCTCATTATGAAATTCCCTAAGTAATATAGCACTTTGGTAACTATAACACATATATATCTATATAGCTAATCATCAATCTAATCGTTTTAGCGAAATCATATTTATAAGGTAAAAACGTTTAATAATTACTGCCTTTAGGCAAAAATGGACATAACTTTGTCCGTTTTTAGAGTCCGTTTCTTACTATCTCGCGTTCATTACGCCCAACAGGAAAGCTTTCGTAGTAAGACGAGTGATCATAAAATCACATTTTTAGGTTTTCATGATTCTGATGTGAATAGTGTTTTTACTGTTCATTACAGATTATATCTTATTAACGCAAAACCCGTAAATGCCGTATCTTATTCGTTATAGCTCCGTTTTTAGCGATTCTTTCGAGCACGTTCTTGTAATTGAAAGTTTTATCATATTATTGATGTTTATAAAGTATAAGTTTCTGTGGTGAATAGTACTTTTTATAAAAATTGTTTGTTTATTTTTTATAAAAGTATTAAAACTATCGTAAACCTTGTAAATAGCGTAATCTTCTCTTCTTCGTTTTAACAGTTTTTTTTTCGAGTTCTTTATGACCCCTCGATCCTTGTGACCAGTAGTATTTTATAAAATCCATAAAAAAATATGTAAATTTTCGATTACAAACCGCCCACCCTTACGATATTTTTTTTAAAATGTGTTGTAAAACTTGTTTTTGAGGACTTATTTTAGCTTTACCGACGTTTGTTACAAAACCCATTAGAACCCTTAATAATCTTATGTCTTATAATATATTAGGTTCCCATTAGTCATTGTTTGTCCAAGATTTCAAGATAACAAGTGTTCTAATCTCACTTTTAATCAAAACCCATTAAAGAAAACCCTAAATGGTGATTTAGCTAAATAAAACATATGAACACATAAAATCATAAGTATGAATACATAAAGAGTCTTAGATAACCTTAATATGATAAGTAGTATGATGACAAACACAATCCAAACCCCATCTTTTGGATCACAAATCCAAGCTTTGCAAGTATGAAAACCCTAGAATAGTTTGAAACCCAATCTTCCATTCTATCTGCTTCTAACACTTGTACAATGGTTAACCAATGCTTGCAAACAACCTTAGAAGGTCCTTGAGGAATGATGTGTGTATATTGTATAAGTGGTAAAAAATTTGTATGAGATGTGTAAATGGGAGTTCTTGAGTCCGTGGCATGTATAGAGAGTAAATGGAGAGATTTTTGTGTTTTTACAACCACCTTAGGAATGTGTTTTGTATGTTTTTCTTACTAGTTAAGCCTTTATATAGGGCTTAACTAAGGTTAAGAAACTCTAGTTAAGTTAACTAGGGTTAAGTTAAAGGAAAATATCTAAAAGATATTTTAGATAAATATCTAATAAATATCTTATAAATATCTTGCATAATATCTCTTGTAAATATCTTGTTAATTAAACGCGAGCTATGACCAAGGTTGAGGAACAAAGATGACACGGTTCATAAAATGATATTTTATGATCATAAGAATAATAGCGAGACATGTCATAAATTTTTACGATGCTCAAAACGATTAACGAACGCACGATCAACCGTTGACTCGCGAAACGTCAAAAATAAAAATTATCAATTCTTCTCCAAATTTTTCATAATAAAATACGAAAATATTTATTAGCGACAAATAAAATTTTAAATGTCGACGCTCGTTCACCGGAAACTCGTAAAATAATATTTACGACAATCGGGGCAGACGCAATCGTCCCGTAACATGACCTGAAAACACGGGTGTGAATGCTAACTAAAATACAACCATTGTCGTTTTCTATGAAATGTACACATTGACTCAATTTTGGAATCAGCTTTACAATGTCTATTTCCGATGAGCAGCTCTGTGTTCAAAAGATCAGTCAACAATGGCGAGCTTTAGCAATGGAGGTTGTGAATTATGTTGCTTAAATTCAAGTTATTTTCACGTTGACTGATTATTTTAACACATAAATTCGTGTGTAGACTATCAATGTATGTAGTCATTCCAGATGGTATGTATTTAAGAAGTTTCAGATCTAGGCAATGATGACATTGGTTATTGGTGGCGCATCGTTTCAGAGTGTGTCAGCAACGGTGGGCACCCATGCCATACACATAGCGACAGTCGAGTTGGCTTCCTGTATGCAACATTGTCCGTTTTATTCTGAGCCTTAAAACTTGTTTCTATGTGCATTTTACTTGGATCTTACAAGCGGTTCACCATAAAATTAGACATGCTCCACTAAATAGGCTGCTCACAACCCGAACCAAATTTGTTTGTTCAAGTATGCAAGCACATTACATTTCCCCCTTTTTTGTTTTAACTATTGCTCCAAGCAATGATGATCCGCTAAAACTGCTACTATCTACTCTCTCATATTAGTGGGTTATACGTTCACGGTGTTTTTTGTACCCGGTAGATGTAGGATCAGTTGTTCATATCAACTCAGACCATTGAACGAAAAACTTGTTTAATGCTTTTAGTTGATTGCAACAGCCGGTCCTACAAAATCCACATACAAGAATTCAGCCTGTTCGTGTTCGTGCCTTTTTACATGTTACTGTCTTGTGAATGTGCAATATGTGCGCATCTTTACTCTGTTGGAGTCCCTAGGTTTGGTGCGCTATTTGGTTCGACCGGCTTGCTTGATCTTGTAGTTCTTTTTAGATGATCACTAGTAACTCAATGGAGTCGCCATTTTATATAAACTACGAGCGATCAGTTTCTATGTTCCTGTTACCTCTTTCTTTTACTAAAAAATTTCAACTTTGACTAATCTGTCGCATACTGGTGATTCCTCCGTCTGAATGTAGGCTACTGGATGCCTAAGCTAACAGTTTTGCCCTTGATTCAGTATTGATGCACATTACATGGGGAAAGCTATCTGGAAGGTTATTGCAAATAGGGTTTTGGACTACACATGCGTCTCCCGATTAGTATAAAAAATAACTTATAACCATGCGCGTGTGATAGTGGCAAAACCCTTATCGAACCTCCATCGTTCCAGAATACGCTTTGACATGCAAAGATGTTGTCGGCAGCTTCTTTTGAATCTTCATCAGGTGCGCCGTTTATTTAAATTTGTTTTCTGGTTGCGTCGAGTACGAATAACTTACAATTGTTGATAGTCACAAAACATTTCCTCGATGCGTTAAGCTGGCTAACAGCACAATTAGTCTGATTGCATCCTTCAACAAGATAACTGATAGCAAAAATATGTATGGTCGTGATGCACTATCCATGCAAAAGATTATGCATGCGTACTCTACATATTTGGTTATCAGTTCTTCTATTGAGTGGTATAAAGCGTCTGCTTTTGCCACTAAACGAACCGAGGATATATTTTGTAACGTACCATACTCAACCCGTCAAAAAGCCGATATCAGTGATGCATAGCCGTGTATAAAGGACGATCGAAAATGCAAGAGAACGTGGCGAAAAGCAACCTGCACCAAATTATTTGTCATGACGTTCTCTTGGAATTTGCATCGTCCTTTGGTTCAAGCCATTGTATCAACAATCCTGGTTTTTTGTCGATCTGAGTATGATACTTTACAAAATATATCCTCGGTTCGTTTAGTGGCAAAAGAAGACGCTTTATACCACTCAATAGAAGAACTGATAACCAAATATGTAGAGTACACATGCATAATCTTTTGCCTGGATAGTGCATCAGGACCATACATATTTTTGCTATCAGTTATCCTGTTGAAGGATGCAATCAGACTAATTATGCTGTTAGCCAGCTTAACGCATCGAGGAAATGTTTTGTGACTATCAACAATTGTAAGTTATTCGTACTCGACGCAACCAGAAAACAAATTTAAATAAACGGCGCACCTGATGAAGATTCAAAAGAAGCTGCCGACAACATCTTTGCATGTCAAAGCGTATTCTGGAACGATGGAGGTTCGATAAGGGTTTTGCCACTATCACACGCACATGGTTATAAGTTATTTTTTATACTAATCGGGAACGCGTGATAGTCACAAAACCCCTATTGCAATAACCCTTCCAGATATGCTTTCCCCATGTAATGTGCATCAATACCTTAATTAAGGGCAGTAGCGGCATTAGTAAGCCTACAATACAGACGGAATCACGCAGTATGCGACAGATTAGCAAGTATGAAATTATTAGTAAAAGAAAGAGGTAACAGGAACATAGAAACCTGATCGCCGTAGTTTATATAAAATGGGCAAAAAAAGATAAAGGCTCAAGATCAAGATCACAAAGCATGAATGAACAAAGCCATTACAAACAAGACAAGACCAAAACAAGGCAAAGCATAAACGTCAAAAGTCATATCTTTAACGTCAGGGGAGACAATGATAAAACAAAGCAAACTCCTACAAGAATGTCATCGGTGGTACGGAGGAGTTTGAAGAAAGAGACCTCAACATTGGGGGAGATTGTTAGCCTTAATTATATTAAGTCAAACAAGAATGTTATCGGTCTTATAAAGTCAAATTGGGTCTTGTAAAGTAATAGGCTAGTCGGGTTCAACGGGCTTGAATTGTAATCTAATAATATGGCTAAACATTTGTTCAATCCTCCCCGACCTCCGGATCTTTCTTGTGTAGCTAGTGATTTCTTTTTATAACAAATATTGTCCGTATTTCGGGCTCAAAGCCCAAGATAAGCCAAGCCCGGCCCAAGTTAGAAAGCCCACATGCCACTTATGGCTCAAGGGTATAAAAGAAACCCTCTCCACACATGGAGAGGGTGTTGGTTACATTTCTCACACTTGTAATCCACCACTTTCTCTCTCTAACCTAAGTTTCCAAGTTCCTTTTCTTCCTTTTCTTCTTTCTTTGTTGCCGGCTCATCAAGAGCTTATTTATAGCTTATTCGGGTTTGCTTATTAGTTGTGAAAGATAATATTTAGGACTAACACAAAGTTTAAAAAAATAGTTAATTGTCGTTACCTAACGATCCTCACTCATTGCAAGGCCGGAGGTCCTTTTCTACCTTTGGTAGAACCGGAAGCAGCCTCTCTACCTTAGGTAGGGGTATAGCTGTCTACGTCTCAACCTCCCCCATACACCGTGGAAGACGGTATTGGGACCCATAACCCATGAAAGATGGTATTGGGTGTTACCCTTTTTACCATTCTATAATTATTGTTCATCTGATTTTATTTTTACTGTTCACCCACTCTATGATTAACTTGCGAGACAAATTTTAAAGGATTGTTTAGATCAACTTGTAACTTTTGAATCGATTTCTTCAAGGAATCATCTTTTTGCCAACTGTCTTGAATTCTTTTAAGCAAATCACTAGAGACATTGGTGATTGTGAGTGCATTCAATGTTGGGTCATTAGAACATCTAAAAAGTGCATTAGCAACTCTATTCTCGTCTCCTTTTTTATAAGAAATCTCATAATTATAACTAATAAGCTTATAAAACCATTTAGTTTGAAAAGGTGTGGCTAACCTTTGATCCATCAAATACTTGAAACTAAAATGGTCTGTTTTAATTTTAAATTTTCTTGTCCAACAAGTATCCTTTCCACCTATCCAAAGCCATCACAAGTGCCAATTTTTTTCGTAAGTCAAAAGGGATTGATGTATGGAAGACAAAGCCTTACTAAGGTAGGCAATATGATAAACATCTTGGTGTTAAACAACTCCTATACCACAACCTGAAGCATCAATTAAAAACCATAAATTCTTTCTTAAAGTTTGGAAAAGCTAGTACTGGTGTGGTCATCATTGCTTGTTTAAGCTGATTGAAGGTTTTCTTAGCTTATGTGACCATTTGAAGCCATTATTCTCGAGTAACTTGGTAAGTGATTGACTGATAAGAGCGTAGTTTTTATAAACCTCCTGTAATAACATGAGTCCTAAAAAACCTTTGAGTTGCTTGAGTGTAGTGGGAATTGACTAAGAGTTCATTGCCTGAATCTTTAAAGGATCGGTTGCTACTCCTTGTGCAAACAATACATGTCCCAAATACTCAACTTGATGTGCTAAAAAGTACATTTGCTCTGCTTAAAATATGATGTATTAGCCCAAATAACCTCTAAGACTTGTTATAAATGCTACAAATGCTCTGCCTCATTATAACTGTAAATCAGGATGTGATCAAAAAATACAAGAACAAACCTCCTCAAAAAGGGCTCAAACACATGATTCATCAAAGACTAAAAGGTTGAGGGAGCATAGGTAAGACCAAAGGGCATGACTAACAACTCATAATACCCTTGGTGTGTTCTAAAAGTTGTCTTATAAATGTCCTCCTCCTTCATTCTTATCTAATGATAACCAGACCTTAAGTCCAGCTTTAAAAAAATTAAGCACCATAAAGTTCATCAATCAATTCTTCTACAACATGAATATGAAACTTGTCTTTAATAATAAACTTATTGAGCTGCCTATAGTCTACACACATTCTCCAAGTACCATCTTTCTTTTAAACCATGACAATAGGAGAAGAGAAAGGGTTTTGCCTTTCTATTATAACACCAGCTTCCAACAATTCTTAAACAATTTGTTCCACGTCATCCTTTCTATTAGGTGGTAACCTATATGGTCTAATAATGACTGGAGGGGTGTTTGGGAGAAGGTTTATAGTATGATCATAAGTCCTTTAAGGAGGAAACTTAGTAGGCATCTCAAAGAAATCAACATAGGAGTCCAAAAGGTGTTATAGAGATAACTTAGAAGTAGATGTATATGTTGTTTCACCCCGAACTTGCATAAACTGAACAGGATAAACACATACTATCTTAGAAGCCAATTGATTTTATTTCTATTGACCCTCTGTGATCACTTGTTTGCCTTGAATCCACTGCAAACTACCATTTTAAGAACCCCTTAACACAATTCTCTTGATATTATGGTTAAAATTCATAGTCAAGTCCTTGAAATTACAGTTGATGTCTCCAAGAGTAGACAACCACCAAATTCCCAAGACCATATCACATCCACCCAATGGTAATAACATACAATCAGCCTCATATTCATAACCTTGCAAAGTCCACTTGAATTGCTCACATTCAAAGGAAATAAGCATTTTATTTCCGTTGGCCACATCTACTCTTAAAAGTGTAGTAGAAATAAGCTTACAGGCTAATTTCTTAGTCCTGTTAGTGTCTAGAAACTTATGAGTGCTCTCACAATCAATCAAGATATGAAGAAGTTATTTTCTAACATAATCTCTTGCTCTCATTGTTTGAAAGGTATTCACCCTAGACAAAGCATTAAGAGAAATTTAGGAAAAACTTTCAGTATACATTGGTTCTTGATTTCCTCCCTTATTATGTCTCCATTATTAATCACTTATATCATATCTTCATAGTCATTAACACTAACTTAAAGAGTACATTTGACCATGACACTTATGTCCAGGAATATACCTTTGGTCACAATATAAACACATGCCTTTTACTCTCTTTTCCTCTAATTCCTTTTGTGTCAAATGTTTTCTAAAGCCACTTTTCACAGTCATATAATGGTATCATTCGAAGAACTTAGGGAAGGAAATAGTGGCTTAACCACAGTGGAATTAGCAGAATTAACATTTGATTTGTACCTACTTGCATAGCTACCACTATTAGATCTTTGACTAGAAAATTGAGACGCTGGTTTGGTTTTGGTCAAAGCTAATGTGGCTTCTTGCATTCTTTCCAAACAAAAGGAATCTTTTAGTGTACTAGGCGTAAACATTCTTACTGACATACTAATTTCACTCTTAAGACCACCAATGAATATACTAACTGCATAAGATTCAACCAATTCTAGCCTATTTAATAACACCTCAAACTGTTCTTGATACACTTTCACTTCACCATCCTGTTTCACGTTCTTACTTTCTACCATAGGATCTTCAAACATATTATTAAATCAAGTAGCTATTCCTTTCTCATACATATTCCATAACATTATTCTCACCATGAATCTTAACAAACTATTTATGCCATTCAAGTGCTTTATCATAAAGGTGCATAGAAACTGACCTAAGCTTTTTATCCTCATTCACAGTTGCAATAAAAAAGAACTGTTGCACCATGAATAACCACCCATTAGCATCTTCTCTACTGAATTTGGGAAAGTCAACCTTAGTAAACCTCCCATAACCACTCCCGTGTTACTTGTTCCTTCACCATTACCAAGTCTCCTCAATCCTTTACGTGCAAAGTTTTATAACATTAACAAGCCTTCAACTCAATCAGTGAGTGAAATCATATTGGACTAAATGGTGGTCAACGTTGCATTGACTGTAGCATTGGATGCTTGAACAACTTACAATGACTGCATTTCTCGAAGCATCATCAAGAACATGAGGTTTTGTATTACGTGTGTTGTTTCCTTTTAATTAGTTACCAATAACTACAAAAGTTATGATACACTAACCCATGGAATGAAAGTAAAGTATTGTTTGAAAAGTTTTGCAACGACGGTAAGTAAAAGACTCAAAACTTTTCAACATTTAATTCTTATAAATTTATTAAGAACTATACCTCATTATTTGCGAAACAACAATGGGGATTGAATGACAATGTGTATGTGTGTGATCTCCTCACTAACAACTTTGCATAACTTAAAGTATTATGCAAAGTTGACAACTATGCTAACCTACTGAGCTTACTCAGGGACTTAGTTGATTTGGAGGAGTAGGTATTTGTGAAAGATACAACTTTAAATCCACAAACTTAACCTACTTTGTTTACAAGGCATGTCTATTTATACTACTTAGGTAGGGTCATATCCACATGGGTAATAAGTGTGTGTCCCAAGGTTGATTCGCCAGTACATATTGTACAGGTTTGTCTCTATTACAATTCTAATCTAGGAATGGGACAAACACACTTTCTAAGGTCAGTGATGACACTGACCTTGTCTTCATACCATATTCAAGATAGTTTGACTTTAGGTGGATAAGAGCTTGGACTTATCCATTTAAACTATCTCGCCTATTCTTTAGGAACTTGTCTTCAGCGACTTCTAGTTGTTGGAGAGCGTATGGGGTTCAGTGAGTCTATTGCCACAACTCACTGAACCCATCGCCTTCTTTTTTGTCTTAGGGACTTCATTCACTGAGAACCGCCTCACTAAATGGTTGAGTCTTTCTTGTAGACTCAGGTTGAACACTTGAAGGTAACTTACTTGGTAATTGTTCACTTAGTGACCTAGGGATGTCTAAGTTTATCTAACACTTATGATATTTTGTATTCAAATCCAAGTGAAAGATCAATGGTCATTGAATTTGCCCAACAATCTCCCCCTATTTGGATATTAATATAGCCTAAGTGTTTTTTCAATGTAAGTGAGTAAATACAACTTCTTCTTACACTGAGTCCAAGAAAGCATATAAGGGATAATGAATCTTTCAAAGGTACTTCATTAATTTATATTACATAGTCATATCATCTATTACAAAAGATGACACAAAATAAAATAAAAGTACTTCAATTTAGGGAGTATCCTACAACTTTTAGCTTTACTCTTTTTTATTTCAGCTTCTCCTTGTCAGGGTAAATTTCAATTAGACTCCTTAATGCTAAACAAAATCTTTGATTTGCAAGAGTACTAATGTTTAAAGCCATCACCAGGTAGGTCAATAAGGTATCAACATCTACCTTGTGAATATCACTCATTCTTTGGAAGGCTTCATCACCAAAGACATCTATGAAGAAGAGTCTATTTTCAGGTTGTTCAATGATTAGGTTATTGACAAAAGGAATTCCCTTAGGAAGGCTTCTATTACATTCAAGTCCAGGGATGCGGGTCTTAGGATCCAATTTCTAATGTTTCATTTTCTTTCCGGGGGTGATGAAAAGAACTTGTCTAAGGGCAGGAAAATATGAGGATATTCCAAGTTCCTTAGGAATTACCTTCAGCCTATCATATCTCTTTCCCAAGGATGTCATCAAATCACCAACAACCTTGTTCTTCTTCTTTTGAATGATGGGACTTAGTTCGTCCAATTCAGTTACCCTAAAATCACCAAACTTAAAAGGGTTGTGAACATTAAAGTTCCTTCTATCATTGCCTATATAGACTGTGATCACTACAGGCTTGGTGTTTGGGTAAATGTGGATATCAATGATTATTTCAGGTTTGAGTCTGCTACTGGTTGTCCACCTGTACTGATCAATTATTTTCTTCTTGAGCTCCCTTGCTATCTTGATCTTTTCAGAGTGTTCTCTGTTCAGAACTTTAATTTTAGCCTCTTGAATATTTACAAACTCCTTACCACCCTTTGCACTTGAAATAATCTTTGGATCTACTCCTACTTTAGTGGCCTCTTCATGTACCACCTTGATCAGCTCAAACTTGTTCATCTCCAAAAGCCTTGCATCTCTTGCAGCCTTTTCTAACTTTTCTTCCTTGTCTAAGTGAGCTTAAACTTTCTCCTCGGTAAGTTAATACATCTTTCCATGAATCTCATAAGGTACAAGTATTGGGGCATTAGGACCCAGACGAACTTTTGATGAGGCTTTGATAAGCTTTGGTGGTGATTAATTATCATTTATAACTTTACCCTTTCCTCTATCGAGCTTTGGAGTGGCTTGTAGACTTTCAGGTTGTTTAGGTGGTGTAATATCAATTATAGGGCCAGTGGGTTAAGATAAGGATCCAATGATTTTAGTTTCAGGTTGGGGAATTATGACTTCAAGAATTGTATTTGTGAGCTGAAATCTTGATGAAGATCCAATCATTTTGAGTTTAGGAGCACGCTTTGTTAAAGGTCTCACAATAGTGGTTGGAATTGGCTCAGTGACCTGAGGCTCTTGCACATGCTCCTTTTCAACATTTTTAGTCTCAGGTTCTTTGGCAGGTTCCTTCTCAACTACTTCTTTAGTAACTATATCATTTTTCTCTCTCTCAATGTGAGAAGGAGTTTCTTTAGTGGGATTAATGGTGGCAATGTGAGCTGAACTCTACCCCTAATAATTGCCAGACCTTCAGTGATAGCAAGTGTTGTTGTGGGTACACTGCTTGAGGGAGTAGAGAAGGAATGTCCTTTAAAGGCACAAAATATTTCAATCATTATATTTTTGATTTCAAAAGTGTCCTGCTTGAGGGATGCTATATCAAACTGGATGTGAGCATGAGTGTTTTCAATCCTGGTCATCCTAGGACCAACACTCTAGGCCATTGATGCAGATGACTCAACTTATTTAGCCAAGTGATCATTTTGAGCAGTGACAGCAGCATTCAAAAGCATTTAAAGAATCAATTGTAGTCCTAAGACCACGAAAGTCAAAGGTCTTCACCAGGGTAAAGAGATTAGTGAGGTTGGTGGAATTCTTGGTGTATGCTTTAGCAGCCTCAAGAACTTTCTTGTTTAGGGCAGGATCCTCTTTGACTACATTCTAAACTTCCTAAAGATTATTAAGGATCCTCCTAAGTCCTGTATTGTCATCAAGTCTTGAAGAGATTAAGAATTTGTTGATAATTTTTGAGAGTTGCATCAGTGTTCTCATTGGCTTTGTAAGTGGCATCATGAAATCCTTTAGTCTCATGCTTTAGATCAGCATAGGAGGCAATAGCTTCCTCATACTTTTCCCATGTATCTTCAACAACCTAAGCATAGAGAACTTTTGAAAAGTTTTACATATTGCTTACCAATTGCCTTTTAGTGATTGGCATATAGTTGTCGTAAGGCTTGAGAGTCGCAGAACATGATTATGACTTAGAATCAGATGCATCAGTCTTTTTGGCATTTGAGGATTCAGGTTGCTCTTTGGGGGGGGGGGGGGGTGAGGTAAAGGAGACTGATGTTTAGTTAAAAGAGGTTCTTCAGTGGGTGTTTCATTAGAATGACGAGTTTGAGTTTCTTTAGTCTCAGGCTCTTGGATATCTTCATCCATCTCTTCTCCAGCTTTAAAAACATCATCACTATCATCTTTCAGTTCTTCATCGGAATCTACCAACAAGGCTTGAATGTCAGCAACAGTTGTAAGTAACAAGGTTTCAGTATCCGACTCCACTTCAGAAGAAGTCTTGCCTTTGTTTTGGTCAGGGACCAATACCTCAAATCTAGTGGATTAGGTTTGATCAACCTGGTACTCAGCATCAATCCCTGAGAGAGCAGTAACAAGAGGGGTGGATGAATCCCTATCAATGAGTGGTTTAAGTCTCTATGAGTCTTTAGGATTGCTGTTTGTCCCCTCAGGTAAAGGCTGGGTTGTGCTTATACCTTCATCAGGGTGAGTGGTAAGCAATCCCATATTGGCGGGGTGTTTGTTTCCCTCTGAGTCTTGGGGATCAGACTTTTTACTCTTAGGCAAAGGCTGTGATTTGCTAGTGCGCTCACTGAGTAGAGAATGAAATCCCTTAATAGTGGGTTGTATGTGTCCCTCTGTATCTTACGGATGAGCAGTTTGGCCCAAGGAGACTGGCTGGATTTTATTAGAATCCTTCGTTGGCACCTTAATGAGGTGTCATTTTATACACTACTTCGGGGTCATTTAACCCCCTAAATCATGCAAATATGCCTAGATTATGTGCTTAATCATTTGTTATTAGGTTTTTAGCACTTGGATGGCATTTGGAGGAAATACACATGACTTGGGATCATTTGGAGAAGAAACGGACAAGATTACGGACCTACACCAAATCTCATAAAGAATTATGCAAATAGTGAGTGGAGACGGCGTCGCAATCATAAAGCGAATCCATCGTGATCTATATAGTAATGGCATCAAAGATCTGGTGACAGCGTCAAAACATGGCCGACCTAAAGAAACCCTTGAAGATTTTGTGTCACAAGATTGAGAAGATCATTTCACTTGCGAGCGAAGTACCAAATATTGTTTTGGTCATAACTCCTGCATACGAACTCGGATTTCGACGATTCAATAGCTCACGCGTATTGTATTTTGGCGCATGAACTCAACACCATCCTGCAATAATACAGAACTCAAGAGATTTCAGACGCATTCTCGCGTTAGCGTGTCACCTCGTGGATGCGCATCGACGAAAATCTACAACGGTCGTATCTCACTCTACATAATGACAGCTGTGGACGGCGTTGGGGTTTTGCAGACGGCGTCCGGGATCATTGCACTTTCTAGTCATCTCTCCTAAGGAGTTATCCATCAAGGATTGCCGACCTAGGGTTTTCCTATAAATATAGCCTCATAACTTCGTTTTTATCAAGCCCCCAACCCTAAGTCTGATTATAGGGTTTGGGTAGGTGTTTTTCCAGCAACTTAGAAGGTCTAATTCAATCCATAAACATCTTGTAATGGTTTAATTATCACTTATATCTTAATTCATGTCTTTAATTTCTTTTGTTGATTATGATTTGAGTATGCTTGGATAATTCATCTAGTATTTATTTGGGTATGCATGAAACTTAATATTGATTGATTATATCTTATTGTTTGTGACAGATTCAATGGGTATAATTGATTATAGTTTATAATTCTTATTTCTTATTGCTTCTTGTTGATGAGTGTGCGCGTTAGGCCTTAGAAACCCAGCTTTTGTCTATATCATTGTTGACACATCTAGGGAAACGCGAGTGCGTAGAAAGGATACCATCGGATAACAGTCTTCATACTACATTACCCCTTTATATGGTTGATCCCTCTTAAGATATTTCATACGCATTTAATATACTCTTAGGGGCCTTGTAATAGTCTTCATACTACCTTACTTATGCGTTGCCCTAACAGAATATTAAATAGACGGCGGGTTTGTGTAATTCGTTCATGACCTAGGAAATACTTACACATTACATCTCAAGTGTGACAAAGCAATAAGTAGAATTGGATAGCTAGCAAGGAGTAGTGCATCCCAAGTGAATACGCTTCGTTGTATAATTGTTATTTAGTTTGTTAGTTTAATTAGCTTAAAACCAAAACCTCTCTAAAGCCAGAATTGACTTGCTTTTATAAAATATAAAAATATAAAAATAATCTTCCTTTAACCTTTAGACCTTAGTGAACATTCGATCCGGCCTTCGTGCTATTCCCCTAGAGAACGATAACAACCCCCGAGTCTTGCCTATACTACACTGCAACGATTAGGTACACTGCCTAGGAGATTGTAAAACTTCTTGTAGAAGTCCCTTACGACCTCCGCATTAAGTTTTTGGCGCCGCTACCGGGGAATACCGTAGGTTTCGGATTCAATCTAGCTTAGGGCTACTTAGAAGATTCATGTCAAGTAAGATTTAATTTCTTGTCAAGTAGCTTTATTTTAGTCTATCTCTTCTTTGTTCCTTTAGTTCGTAACCAAACCTACTCTTTCGTTGACCATCATGGGAGACGAAAATTCAAACCAACCCCGTACCTTAGGAGATTACTCCCGACCTAGCCACGAGGGCTATCGAAATGCTATTGAGCTTCCCAAAGGAGCCAAGGTGTCCCCTCTGCGATCCGACACCATCCGGTTGGTGCAAAATAGATGTGCATTCCACGGACTTATGTCCAAAGACCCGATCGAATATATTAAGGACTTTCTCAGGATTGTAGATTCCATTGACCTTAATGGTGCTACAAGAAATACCACTCGTTTGCATCTATTCTGCTTTTCTCTTCGTGACCAAACCATGAATTGGCTTGATCGTCTGCCCACGGGATCCATCTCAACTTGGGAAGATCTCATCACTCGTTTCCTCGCATAGTTTTTCCCACCAGGAAGAACTGCTAAACTTTGAAAAGATATCTTGATGTTCCAACAACATCAAGATGAATCTCTCTGCGATGCGTGGACTCGTTTCAAGGACTTACTCCGAAAAGTCCCTCATCATGGTCTTGATCTATGGCTTCAAGTTCAAATCTTTTATGATCATGTCGACTACACCACCCAGATGGCCATTGACTATGCAGTAGGCGGAAGACTTAGAAAATTAAGGCCGGAAGAAGCATGGAAAACCATCAAGGATTTAGACCAATACGAAGAAGAAGAGTGGAACAAACCAGAAAGTCTCGACTAAATAGATGCCAATTTGGAACAGGAGTTAGAAAGTATGGAGTGTCGAGTAGAATCTTTAATGAGGAATGAAGTGCTATTGGAGTATGAGGTAGGATCCACGTTTACCAAAAGCCCTTATCAGGAGGAATTAGAGGGACGAATACTGAGTTTAATTGATCAACAGAAGGATCAAGTTAGGCCATTGAAGGAAGATATGAGAAAAAAGACACATTTATGTGTCTTGCGGATAGTTTATTAGCAAACCTGAAGGTCAAAATAGAAGCACAACGAGCTCATTCCATAAAAATAGAAAAGATCACTAGATTTCCTACTCACACCCCTACCGTAACCCCTGAAACACTCAAGCCTACCATGGTGCATAGGGTCTCAATGATATCTAAGATTGAACCCACTAACTATAGAACCCCTCACCAATACCTAAATTCCAACCTCAAAATGCCATTACTTCATTCATTTGAGGAAAATAAGCTTGAGTACGAAGATGAAGATGCAGTCGAGATAAAGATGATGGGAACCGGAATGGATAAAGAATCGTTGGAGCATAATCTTTATGAGAATGACATAACCCCGATTATTTGTCATAATTTTTCTCTAACTTTAAATCCACCCATCAAACCAAAGGATCCGGGTAGTTTTAGGATGAAGGTAGTAGAACCCTTGACCATTCATACACCACCTTCACCCCATGTGGCATACTTCCATCGAAATGGTGTGTATCGCTACTATCACCCACACTTAACCTCAAGTGTAGGGGAGACCCACCTTTTGCGCGTCAAATAAGCGTAGAGTCAGGCTCGTGACTCAAACAAAAACAAGCGCTTATTGGGAGGCAACCCAATCCTTTATTTTCTTGCATTCTAGGTGTGTCTTGTGTGTTTGTTTTGAGTCATATGATTGTGTTAATCAATTTTGTGGTTGTTGCAGTAAAATTTGAAGAAAATAACTAATGGGAACTTGCGTACAAGGATTTTTGAAGAAAAGAAAAAAAAATCTTCTTTACAGACCTTGGAGACGGCGTCAGGATTAATTCTGACGGCGTCGCCAGGCCTGCTACAGGAAAATTCCATTTTTAATTAATTTTTGAGAAACTAATCTTGTATAATTTTTGGAGTTTGTAATTTTCATAAAACCTGCAAGAAACCACAATTACATTAAAATATTCATCCTATCTTTATTGCTTTCATAGAGTCTAAACGTAGTTAATGAGGTTGTATTTATCATTCACCTGTGGATTTTACACTTGGTGTAGTTGTCTTTGTCTTTGATTACAAGTTATATTTGATGAGAAGAAGCTTGGAAGTTCTTAGGAAGTTTCATTAGACAACTCTTGGAGGACGATTTAACCAGTTATCGCATGTTTCTTCTCCATTATTGAGCAAACCAGGAGAGTGCTAGTTTCTTTTACTTGTTTTATTTTCCTTTCATTCGTTTTTACGGGTACTTTTATAGAACATTGGGGACAATGTTCAACTTAAGTGTAGGGGGAAATAAGCCTTAGAAACTATTCTTTCATTTGCCATTTGCTTTGTCCTTGAAATAATAGGTAATATATCGAAACATAGCATAAATAGATAATTTTAACCAAAATTAATTTTTTTTATGACACATACCGACAAAAATCAAGTATTAATAGCGTCTCATGGATAGGAATTTATATGACTAGCACAAAAAACCCTCAGAATTCCATCCAAAAAATGTAAGGTTCGCCTTTAGATCTTTAGGAATTCGGGTATCCATTTTTGATACCCAAGATAATTTTACCTTTAGCTTGTTCGAGTTACGGTTCGAATACAATCGTATGTGTCTATTCTGTCGTTACGGATGTGTATGTATGATTTTGTCGCCTTTTCTAGAGCATTTGTATCGGTCTAAAATTATATGAGTATACCGGTAGTGTATTAAATTCTAGAACTTGTTTTTGTGATGCATCCCGAGACCGCATAGTGAGAATTAGGATTTGCTAAATGATAAGAGGCACTAAGATTAACCCATGTTTTAAAACTGTAATTGTTATGATGGTCACCTCGATCATATAATTATCCCACACCCTTGCCATGCACTCATTTTTAGTGTAGGATAACCCTAGTACACCCCTCCGAGCCTATCCTTTTTTATGGTTCTCGCAATTTTTTGGTTAATCCAGACTATTAATGAAGAACATTGCCACCCTTGAACCAATTGTTACACCCAAACCACCTTAGCCTACCTTGTATGTACTCGCTTTTAGTACATTATTGTTTTAACCCAAGTTAATTATTTGAGTACACGGTTACTAAGTCCTTATCCTTGTAAATACAGTTTTGGGACGATTGGGAATTCATAGTAGTATTTATTTTGAGGACGATTGGATTCATGTAGATTCACTTAATTGAAGAATTAGTTAAGAAGTAATTTATTAGCCCAATAGAGCTTAATAATCTTCATGTTATTTTGATCCACCTCAAATCGGGTCATTGGTTAGATTGTAAATAACCGAGTATGTAAAAGTTCAAGTGTAGGGGTGTATCTATAAATCCCCATGATGTATTATATGTCTAAGCAATGGCAGGGCAAAAGTGTACGAAAAAAAATGAGAAAAAAAGAAAAGAAAAGAATCAAAAGATAATATATCTTAATATATATAATATATATATAGTATATAAAATAAAAAAAAATATACATGCCCATTGCTAAATCTTTGTTTATATAAGAAAAGAAAATAATAAAAAGAATTGGTGATAGATGTTTTTGGTAGAGGGTGTTGGTATGAAGATTTTGTCTGAGTCTTTGGCTTAGCAACCAAACTAGCGTGTATTCTTATAAGTAATTAGCTAACCATTCCACTCCAAATTCACCCAAAGTCACGACCCAAATATATCCCATTCTTTTCTGTTTCAATTAATGTTATCTTACACCTACACCCCACAACCCTTTAAAAGACCTCTTAGATGTAATGAATAATACTTGCGCCTAAGCGGTAGAGGTTTGATCCTTTACCAAGCCTATGGTAATTTATATGTACGACGGGTAATGAGTGTTGATTTTCCGTTTCCCTATTATGTTATAATTTATTATACACTAGAAAGAAAGAGAGAATCCCAAACACTTATGTGAGGTACTAGTATATACTTTCCGTGCTTTTAATTATGAGGTCTAGAAGGTTGTGTTATAAAATACTTTTAAAGAGTAGGTTAAATGACCCTCATATTGTTATTGTCTAGGTAGAAAAGCCCATTTGCTTGAGGATAAGCAAATCCCAAGTATAGGGGTATTTGATGAGGTGTCATTTTATACACTATTTCGGGGTTATTTAACCCCCTAAATCATGCAAATATGCCCAGATTATGTGCTTAATCATTTGTTTTTAGTTTTTTAACACTTGGATGGCATTTAGAGGAAATACACGTGACTTGGGCTCATTTGGAGAAGAAACAGACAAGACTACGACTCTACACCAAGAACCATGAAGAATTATTCACTCAGATCCTGGAGACAACGTCGCAACCATAAAGAGACGGCGTCATAACATTCATGGTGACGGCGTCAGAGATTCCGCGATGGCGTTAGGACGTGGCCGACTTAAAGTGGATCTAGAACCATCTACGTGGCGACGATGTCAGGAGTACAAAGCGATGCCGTCACAACGATATCTCTATAAATACAAAACCGATTTTAGGGTTTTAAGTGTGTAACTTTGTATAACTTTAGGGAGACGAACCCTAGCCTTTGTAGCAGCTTTAAAGGTCGTTTTTAGGGCCTTAAAACCCTATTGTACTACTTTGGATCCATGTTTTAATTCAAGTAAGGTTATTATCATTAATCATTCAATATGTCTGTGTTCTGTGATTGATTTATTTTCTTGATTTCATTATAACATGCGAGGCGAAACCCTCATTTGTATTTGTTATGATTGCATGAAAGACAGATTGAGATCTTATCACTGTTGATTTCCTTGTATGATATGTGCGTTAGGCTTTAGAAAACTAGTTTGTGTCTGTATCTCTATAGACACGTCTAGGGAAACGCGAGTGTGTAGAAAGGATATCATCGGTAACAGTCTTCATACTACCTTACCCCTAATATGGTTGATCCCTCTTAAGATATTTTAATTTCATTTAATATACTCTTAGGGGCCTTGTAATAGTCTTCATACTACATTACTTGTGTGTTGCCTTAACGGAATATTAAATAGACGACGAGTTCGTGTAATTGGCTAATACCTTAGGAAATACTTACACATATCATCTCAAGTGTGACATAGCAATAGGTAAATTAGACAGCTAGCAAGGAGTAGTGCAACCCATGTGAATATGCTTCATTGTATAATTGTCCTCCACGCCATTAAAGTATAATTAGATTAGTAGATTAATTAGTTAAAATAAAACAACCTTCAAAAACCGAGATTTACTTGCTTTCATAAAATATAAAAACACAAAAATAATCTTCCTTCAACCCTTAAACCTTTGTGAACATTCGATCTGGCCATCATAGTGCTATTCCCCTAGAGAATGATAACAACCTCGAGTCTTGCCTATACTTCACTGCAACGATTAGGTACACTACTTAGGGAGTTTTAAAACTTCTTGTTGAAGTCTAACGACAACCGCATCAGAGGGCGTTGACGAAGTCCCTGACTTCTCCATGGTCATCGCTCAACAATTACAAAACCTACTTCCTACTATCATCGCTCAAGTAGGAAACCACGTCGGCAACTTCCAGGGTGATGTTAGGAATGTTATCGTAAACAACGGTCAAGGCGGTTGTTCATACAAGGAGTTTTTGGCATGTAACCCAAAGAACTATGATGGAAAGGGTGGTGCGATAGCTTACACTCGTTGGACTGAGAAAATAGAATTAGTCTAAGATATGAGTGGATGTGGAGATAACTAGAAAGTCAAGTATACTGCCATTCATTTATTGGTAAGGCACTGACATGGTGGAACACCCAGGTCCAGACTAGAGGTCGGGAAGCCGCAGTTGCCATGACCTAGGAAGACTTTAAGGCTTTGATGATAGAGGAGTTCTATCCAAACAATGAGATGCAAAAGCTAGAAACAGAGTTTTGGAGTCACATGATGGTCAGAGCTGGCCATGCAGCGTACACTGGTCGATTTCATGAGCTTGCTAGGCTAGTCCCTCATTTAGTTACCCCTGAGAACAAGAGGATTGAAAGGTACATCTATGGCCTTGCTCTACAGATTCGTGGGATGGTGGCAGCAACGGAGCCAACAACAATTCAGAGTGCCATACTAAAAGTTGGAGTGCTAACCGATGAGGCAATTAGGAATGGATCTTTGAGGAAGAATATTAAGAAAAGAGGAAGTGGCGGGGAACCGAGTAGGGATGGGAATGTTAAGGATGATAACAAGTGATCGAGGACTGGGAGGGCGTTTGCCACAATCACTAACCCTGTTAGGAAGGAGTACACGGGTTCGGCACCCAAATATACAAACTGCAACTTTCACCATCAACCTGAGATGCCTTGTCGTACGTGTACGAACTGCAACCGCTTAGGGTACTTTGCCAAGGATTACAGACGAGGCCAAGGATAGTGAACCCACTGAATTTTAGAAACCCAAAAATTGCTTGTGGGGCGTGCTTTGAATGTGGTGGTACTGATCACTACAAAGCAGCATGCCCTAGGTTGAACCGAGCACCAGGACAAGGAGGAAATCATCCAAATCAAGCTATGGATATTGAGGGAGGGCAAGGTCGTGGAAACAATGGCAACCTGGCACGTGGAAGAGCATTTGTGATGGGAGCAGAGAAAGCTCGCCAGGACCCAAACATTGTGACGGGTACGTTTACTTAAAATAACCTATATGCTACAACACTATTTGATTCTGGTGCCGATTATAGCTTTGTTTCCATTACTTTCATACCTCTGTTAGACATAGAGTCCAGTAACTTAGGTTTTAGCTATGAGATCAAAATAGCTAGCGGATAACTAATAGAGATCAATAAGGTTATACGTGGTTGCAAACTAGAGATAGAAGGTCATACCTTTGATATCGACTTGATACCGTTTGGACACGGGAGTTTTGATGTAATTGTGGGGATGGATTGATTGTCCTGGCAAAAGGCTAAGATAGTTTGCCATGAGAAGGTATTTATAATTCCACTACCACACGGCGAAATGCTTAGAGTTTTAGGAGAGCAGCCAGAAGAGAAGGTGAGACATCTCAAGAGTGTAAAAGCCAAAGAACAGAGACTAAAGGACATCGTCATCATTAGAAACTTCTATAGGGTATTTCCTAATGACCTATCAAGATTACCCCATTCCTGAGAAATCAAATTTCATATCGACTTAATCATTGGAGGAATGCCGGTTGTAAAGTCTCCCTATTGCTTGGCGCCCTCTGAAATGAAGGAGTTGTCGAGTTAACTCAGATAACTCCAGGACAAGGGTTTCATTCGGCCAAGTTCATCGCCATGGGCAACACTAATATTATTCGTCAAGAAGAAGGACGGTTCATTTAGGACGTGTATCGATTATAGAGAGTTGAATAAGTTGACCATCAAGAACCATTATCCCCTCCCAAGAATATACGACCTATTCGATCAACTTCAAGGATCACAATATTTCTCTAAGATAGACCTTCAGTCCGGATACCATCAACTGAGAGTGCACAAGGACGACATTCCAAAGACTGCATTTAGAACTCGATATGGACATTTCAAGTTCACAGTAATGCCCTTTAGTTTGATGAATGCACCAACGGTATTCATGGACTTGATGAACCGAGTGTGCAGATCTTACCTAGACAAGTTTGTTATCGTGCTCATAGATGACATCTAGATTTACTCTAAGACAAAGGAAGAACATGAAACACATCTAGGGTTAATCTTAGAACTGCTCAAGAAGGAGAAAGTGTACGCAAAGCTCTCTAATGTGAATCTGGGTTTGGAGAGAGGTACAGTTCCTTAGCATGTGATTAATGGTGATGGTAAATCCGATGACCCTAGCAAGATTAAAGTTGTCAAGAATTGGGAAGCCCCTAAAACTCTATCAGAAGTCCGTTCATTCTTAGGTTTAGCAGGATATTACCATCGATTCATTGAGAATTTCTATAAGATTTCCAAATCACTTACCATTTTGACTCAGAAGAGCAAGATGTATGATTGGGATGAGGAATAAGAGAGGGCATTTCAGAACTTGAAGGATAAGTTATGTAATGCACCTATTCTAGCTCTCCTTGATAGGCCAGAAGACTTCACGGTATACTACGGTGCGTCATGCCAAGGCTTAGGGTGCGTGCTGATGCAAAGGGGTAAGGTAATTGCATATGCCTCTAGATAGTTTAAGATCCACGAAAAGAATTTACACCACCCATGATTTAGAATTGGGTGCAGTTGTATTTGCTCTTAAGATCTAGAGATACTACTTGTATAGGACGAAAAATGTCATTTATACTAACCACAAGAGTCTCCAGCATATCTTTAATCAGAAATAACTAAATATGCGTCAACGTCGCTGGATAGAGCTTTTTAGCGACTATGACTGTGAAATTCGCTACCATCCTGGTAAGGCGAATGTAGTAACCGATGCACTAAGTATAAAGGAGAGAATTAATCCTAAGAGAGTTCGGGCTATGAACATGACCATTCAGTCAAGTATCAAGGATAAAATGCTAGCGGCTCCGAATGAAGCATCTAAGGCTATCAATGCACTAACAAAAATGCTGCGAGGGCTAGACGAGCAGATGGAACGTAGGAGTGATGAAGCATTGTATTATCTAGATTGAATATGGGTCCCTTTAATGGGTGATGTGAGAACCCTAATAATGGACGAAGCCTATAAGTCAAAGTACTCAGTATAACCAGGAGCAGATAAGATGTACTATAACCTTAGGGACATGTACTGGTGGCCAGGCATGAAAACGGATATAGCCTTGTATGTTAGCAAGTGCTTGACTTGTTCAAAGATTAAGGCTGAACATCAGAGACCATCCAACTTGCTATAGCAACCTGAGATCCCCGAGTGAAAATGGGAGAGAATAGCCATGGACTTTGTCATGAAATTGCTAAGGACCAGTAGTGGGCATGATTCAATCTAGGTCATTATGGATCGATTGACTAAGTCAGCTCATTTCCTACCTATGCGTGAGGACTATAAGATGGATAGACTAGCTAGACTCTACCTCAATGAAATCGTAGCAAGGCACGGTGTGCCAGTCTCGATAATACCCGACTATGATGTTCGTTTTACGTCACGATTTTGGCAGTCAATGCAAGCGGCATTAGGAACACAATTGGACATGAGTACGGCTTACCATCCTCAGACTAATGGTTAGAGCGAGTGTAATATTCAGACCTTGGAAGACAGGCTTAGAGCATGCATCCTTAACTTCAGGGGGAAGTTGGGATGTTCATCTTTCATTGGTAGAATTCTCATACAACAATAGCTATCATTCTAGTATTAGGTGTGCACCGTTCGAAGCACTATGTGGGAGAAAGTGCCGTTCACCAATCCTATGGGCAAAAATTGGAGAAGGACAACTGATAGGACCTGAAATCATGCAAGAAACTGCTAAGAAGATCTCACAGATTAAGGATAGGCTTAAGGCTGCACATGATCATCAGAAAAGCTATGCAGACAAGAGAAGAAAACCTTTAGAATTCAGTGAGGGTGATCATGTCCTACTCAAAGTGTCATCTTAGAAAGGTGTGGTATGCTTTGGGAAGAAAGGCTAGTCAACACCTAGGTATGTTGGCCATTTGAGATCACTGAAAGGATCGATCCAGTAGCCTATCGACTAAGACTACCTCAAGAGCTAAACGGTTGAACTTTGTGGAAGATCCTGTAGAAATCTTAGAGCGTGAAATCAAGAAACTAAAGCGAAGTAGGATTCCAATCGTTAAGGTCCGATGGAATTCGAAACGAGGGCCTGAATTTACTTGTGAACGTGAGGATCAGATGAAACTTAAATACCCACATCTCTTTAGCTCTAGTACTAGCTAAATTTCAGGGTGAAATTCCTTTTAAGGGGTAGACTGTACATGTGCAGATTTCTAGTCCGTTATGTTTGTAAATTTCTCTGTGTCAATTGACTTTTTGTTGGTTCGGTCAGAATCGAGTGACCTTGTTATCGACATTATTTCTTATTTTAATCATTTTTATAGTTCTCTTATCCTTAGAAGTATATATTTTGGCATGTTTATATCTATGTTTGATCAAGTCCACGACATTTAGCGTTGGCCGGAGGGTGGTGAGTGGTGACCCGGCGTGGTGGGTCTAGGGGTTTGGAGGTGGGGGGGGGCGGAGGATTAGGGGGGTTGGGTGGTCGAGGCGGGCAGGGGGGGATAGGGGGGGGGGGGGGAGGGGGGGGTGGGTGGCTGGGGGGGTTTGTTTGTTTTAAATATTCGGAGGTGGCGTGGAGGGGGGCCGGGCGACGGGGGGTGTGAGGGGGCGGGCACAGGCGTGTCGGCGGGACTGGCGCGTGAAGGTGTTTGTTTGGGGAGGGTGTAGGTAGAGTTGGGGGGGTGGGTGCAGGGGGGGGTGTCGTAGGTGGTGCCTCGGGGGGCTGGGGGTGGGATGGGTGTGGGGGGGGGTTGGGTGGGCGGGAGGGGGGTGTGAAGTTGTTGGGGACTAGGTGGGGTGGTGCGGGTGGCTGTTTGGGCGGATGGGTTCGTAGTGGAGTGGTTGGGCGTGTGAGGGGGGTGGTTGCTTAGAGGTGGGGAGTGGGTGAAGTGCGCTGGGAGGGGGGTGGGCGGGGTTGGGGGTTGGATGAGTTGGCGCGGGCAGGGGGTATATATTCGGTGGAGGGGGGGCGAGGGTGAGTTGGAAAGGGGGGTAGGTGAAATAAGGATGGGGGTGTGTGTGAATGGGGGAGGCGGAGGGGCGGTGGGGGGGGTGCTTGGTTGGGGGGGTGAGATTTGTGAACGTTTTTTAATTGGAATGATCTGTTTTCGCTTTTTTTCTTTTGTTCCCGGCAAACGGCTTAAAATGTCAAACAACGCGTTCTGGCACATCCGTTCATAGTCCGTATTAAATCTAAAAGTTTATGACTATAAGACTTATTTCATAAATAATCTTAGACTAACTAAACTATATTTTTATGTTGCTAAAAATACTAGAACTTTCGGGTCACGTTTTAAAACACGAACAAAGAACGATAGCTAACCCGACAGGAGACAAAACAACCAAAAAACCCTCCTAGGATGCCAAGGAAGGTCGGCCACCACAAGGCACCCTTTTAGGGGCCTGGTCTCATGCATGCATCCTTCCTTTTGTCTTATTTCATTTCAAAAACACACACTTGACACAAAATAACACACACTAAAAATCTTTTCTCTCTTCCTTTCTTTCTTGCTCACGTCCGACCACAAAACCCACATAAAACACATCATTTTTACATTTTTGATCAAGAACATGAATGTTTAAATCCATTCGGGTTGATTCCATTGTTGTTTGGGTACATAAAAATGACATAAGGGTTGTTTGTCTAATCTTTAATCATCTTCAAAACCCTCTTTGTAAGTCATCATCTTTTAGATATTTCTTGTACTTTCAAATGTCTAATGATGCATAGATGTTAGTTATACAATGCGTTTTCTAAAAATCAAAAGCTAAGATTTTCAAAAATAAAACTTAAGGGTGCGTTTGGGGTTCAAAGTCTGGGAAAGGAAAAACAAGGAAAAGCCACTTTAATATTTTGGTTGTGATGGTTTAATAAGATTTTTATATTTATTAGCTTATTGCTTTGATTGTGCTGTCGTGTAGGTTGTATTTATTGATTACCAAGTTTTAAATTTATATTTTGCCGAATTTACCTAAAACAACACTTTAAAGGCAGTGTATGTTGGGAATTAAGCTCACTAGAATTAGTACTGCCAAGTTAAAGTGTTAGTACTGCTTAAGTCATAACTGGCAGTATAAACCAGTTAGTACTACTAGAAGAATGTTAGTACTGCTAGGAATAAGTTAGTACTGCTAGTACTAACTTAACACTGCTGAGGGGATTTATATTGCTGATAAAGATTGAAGACTGCATTAAGATAAAGACGTGTGAAGAGATATAAAGACGTGTTAAAAGATATGTATTAGTTATCTTGTGTATATTCTATATATTTAGAAAAATATGCATATAAGCTTAATGTTTTAGAAGATTCATAGTTATCTTGTAAAGGACTCATTGGTCTATAAAAGGAGATCCTAGGTTTTGGCATTAGCATCACATCATATCAGTCTTTCATAGTATCCATAGCTTTAAGGAACCCTAACACTATCAAAGAGTGTTCGTATTAATATATTGGAGCTTATTATTTTGGTTATATTTTCTGTTTGTCAAACATACATTGTTGTTATTCTTCTTAGTGGTATAAACTAGATTCCGCATAGTTTATATCATATACACAAAGTTTCATTCTTAGTACCTTTGGATTTATCCAAGGATAGAAAACTGTATTACCCATACTTAATCCAATTAGAACGTTAGTTTGTTTATTTAGTGCAATAAATACTTATCTCGAGGCAGCATATCATTCTTAAGACTTAGGAGTTACTTCTTCCTAAGACCTAGACATGTAGAATTCTGTCACAATTAAACGCATCCGCATAAAGCATCCTAATATATTGATTATAATTCATCTAGAGGATGACACAGTGTATATCGTACGAACCCTAGCTCATAGTGAGTTTACCCACTTACTACTTAACGATAACTTGTATTAGGTGGTAGTCCATAATCCACTCTATACCAATGATCAAAACGTTATTAGTTAGTACTAAGCCACCAACTACAACGGTAAAACCAGTTCAATTGAGGCAAGCAGAACGTTATTAGTGATCCTATTTGTTCCACCTATACGCATTACTACATGGAGAGCTATCCCGGACTCTTAGCCTATGCCCAAACAACACCAAAGTTGCAGCGCATTAAATATGTAGGACTAGACCCTGTTGAATGATAGGTCGCATACTTAAGCACGTAAATAAGTATCATGTGATAAACATAATGAATATATTCAACGATAAATTAAGAAATCGAGATAAACAATCCAAACATTAAGATCTTCATAACAATGGCTAATAGCCGAAGGTATTA
>BQNB010006766.1:79480-96191 GCA_026074375.1 Tanacetum coccineum | reverse complement strand
GGGGGAGCACCCGCCAACCCCCTACTGGCTCCGTCACTGCTTATAAAAACTAATGAAATTATAACATGGCATGTTAGACTACATAATTCCCCGTGGGTTATGATTATTATTGAGGACAATATATATAGGAGATTACATAAAACCCTAATGGACCCTAAGCCCACAAACCGGGCTTGGGCCATTTATTCTCTAATACTCCCTCGCAGTCCGAGCAGCGAAATCGCTAAAGCTCGGACTGGAGTAGTAAACTAGCAAACAAAAAAATTAACCTAATAAAAACAATGACGTAATAAAAAACGACATGGCTCGTGACCTAAGCACGAAAAATGGATTGTGTGGATTTGTGACCTTAGCACAAATCACCAAGACAAATTACGGGATAAACCAAAGTATTCTGAACCAGGATAAACCAAAGTATCCTATATGAGAATAAACCAAGTATTCTCTTAAAATAAAATAATTTTTTTTAATAAGAAAAAGAAAAACATTAATTGCATAATAAAGATAAACTATGATAAAATAGACTATGATGTAGGTTATTCAAAACTCTTCAAAACATATATTTCAACTTCACTTCCTCTTTCTTCCTTTTGAAGAAACCACCGAACCTTTGCAGTCACTTTTTTTTACATTAACCAACGGAAACAAGTCCATTAATTGATCAACATACCCATCGTTAGTAGCAACATTAAACAGTGTCACCGAAGAAGACGAAGAAGCCATGTATGTATTCAACTGTGGCTGTTGAATGGATGATCCAATAGACAACGACGTAAAATAATGATCATAACTAGGGTTTTGACTAAAAAACATATAGTCAAGCTAGTCTTCTTTGATGGATCTTGGGTTATTGGTGTTATTATTCTCCATTGGAATTGATTTGTATGTAACTGAAAGATTGATAAGTGTAAAATACACATATCTATTTATGCTTAAAATAGCCCAATTAAACCCAAAACAGACCAAAAATAGCAACAATATGCTTGTATTTGTGTTTTGTGTGTGCATGTACGGATATATCAAAAATCATATGAAAACCGTCAAAAACAAGCAAGCACGGACACGAGAACGGAAGAGTGAACAAAAGCCGGAAGCAAAGCCAGGAAAAGTCAAACCCTCAGTCAAAGTGGTCAAATCATGGTCAACAAAAGTTAACAAGACCCAAAATATTCCACTTAAGCCCCTCAACTTTCAGAAAAATTCATAAATGGTCCCTAAGCCTAAATGGGCCTACCCGGATCCATAAGCCCAATACACTAATCCATTTACTCTTTTTATAAACCATAGGGACCAATCTTGCACCTTTCCAAACCTGATTTATACTACAAGTGGGAAAAACAAACACAAGGGCTAGAATTGCAATTTCACCAAAGATATAACAGTTTTAACTGTCAAAAAAATGGGCGCCAAATCCTTTTTACTATTCATCATCATTTTCATCTAGTTACCAGGGTAAATCAAGGGGCAATTTGAAATTAAAGGGTGATTACGTCTATTCAAGAGCTCCTAAACACAATGGCAAGGTTAATTCAGTCAAATCAAGGACTTCATTAGCTCACTCTCAAGCTCTAGGCCACGTCATTAATGAAGAAGCACACAAGAGGCGTGGGTTTTGCACTAAACTCTCTCTCAAAAGAAGCACAAGCTGTCACATCAAGGAATGACAGCTTGGCAATCCTCAAGTGTCCACATTCAATCCAACGGCCAATATTTGTGATCCAATCATTGAAGGAAATGAAGGGATGAGATTAGAAGGAGTGTAGAGCAAGGCAAGGGTCTGGAAGCTTCACCAAATGGCTATAAATAGAGCCTCACTCTTCACACACATACACGTAGCCTTAGATTTAGTTTTTAGCTTAATTTTCAATTCCTAGCTTAATTTTGTTTTAAATCTTGTAATTTTCCTTTTAAGTATTGTAAGCAAACTTTTTATTAATGAAATTCAGTTGTTTTTAATCTCTCAAAATCTCTTTAATTCATAAGCTCTCATTTTTCTTATTTGATATTAAGCTAAAGCTCAATAAGCCCTCATAAGCTCAAAATCAGCTCTAATAAGTCTATAAGCTTATTATGGAGCTCAACTCACCTTAATCATACTTTAAACCTGTAAAATCAGCTTAAGTTCTATTTACCTTTGGATTTGGATTTATGAGCTTATGGAAGGAGGATCTAAAATGGAAGGATCCTCATGGACTATTACCCTAGCTTATTAATAAGCTAGGGAGCTTGTAGCTGCCTTAATTTGTTCCTTTTGTTTAGCTAGAGGAATAAGTAAGTCTCTCTTTATTTCCCTTGTTTTTTAGCTTAAATAGTTATTTTATTGCTTTATATCCTAGATCTGCTTATTTGCTTATTAAGATAGCTTATTAGTGCTTATTTGTGGATCATTTAGCTTAATAGTCTTAATTGTTCATCTGTTTTTGATTGTCTTAGTCTAGATCATTGTTCTTATAAAATTTGTCATATAAGTCTTAAAAAACCAAAAATAGTAGGAAATTAGTTTAAATCTTAGATTATTGGTTATTTAGTTGTTAATTCATGTTAGTTAGGGTTGTTATAAGCTAAAAATAATCTGGTAGTTAGTGCTTGTTAATTAGATTTGCAATTTAAGTTTTAAACCAATTCTGTCAAAGTGGTAAATGGGTGTTTGGATTAAGCTAAATTGACTATCAAAAGTCAAAAGTTTTGGTTCATACCTTTTGAGACAGCTTTGATTTTAGTTAAAAACAACAAGAAATGAGTTTTCATAAGTTAGTTTTGGAAATTTAGAGAGTTTGAGCTTATTTTAAGTGTGCCAGCACCAGGACATTTTCTCTTATACCTTAAGCTTGTGAAAATTTGATCTAAGCCCTCAAAGGCTTAGATCTTGCTTGCATTTTATTTGTACACCCTATTTGAGTGTATCTAAGTGCAGGTTTACCCTTAGGTAACCTGCACTATAACTTTGCACTTGTGCAAAGTGCACCAGTACTAACAAAAAGTTAGTACTGCTGTCACTTTTAGCTTAGTTTTTAGTTAAGTAAAAGTAGGTCTTAGGTTCTTAAATTCAAGTAGGATAAGGTCTAGGTATAGCTTATTATAGATTAAGTCTTAATTTACATTTTCTAGCTTATTTACCTAGCTTAATTTTGCTGTCAAAAGTCACTCAAAAACCTAAAAAGCCAAAACAGTAGGATAGGATTAGTGCTTAAAATTTTTGATTTCTAGTCTTAAGAAGTTGATTTTATGATTTAGTTATATAGTCAATAAGTATTTAAGCTAGTTTGTAAAAGCTCTTAATCAGAAATAGCTTAATGAACTTTTGAGCTTATATGGATTTTGTGCTTTTTGCCTAAATTTCTTGAGTTTAGCATTTTCACCTTTAATTTTAGCTAGCTTTAAGTGTTTCTAGCTTAGGTTTCTTTTCATTCTTAGATTAAGCAACTTATAAGCTTTCTAGAACACTTTTCCTTTTTTAAATTGAGCTTAATTTGAGCTTAATATAGCTGTTTTAGTAAAAATAAGCCCAAAACCTCACTTTCTGTGACAGCTTATTGATAAGCTGTTTTTGAGCTTATTACTTAGTTTCAGCTTATGTCCTCTTTATTAAAGTAGCTTATTTTAGTGTCCTTTTTAAGTCATAGTATTTAGTTTTTCATAAAAAGCAAAAAGATAAAAAATTGCAAAAAGTTGGGGTTGCCCACCCTCGAACCTGAGACCTCACACTTATAAGCCCAACGCCTTAACCAGTTTGCTTCAATAGCTCATCCATCCATATCACACACAATTTAATACTAGTACATGTTTTAATTTTCCTTTTCAATAATAAGCCGTACCTATATAAGCTCATTTGAGGGCTTATTCGTTTAGCAATTTGGTTTTTCTTATTTTTCTTGTGTTCCTGTTAGTGTTTAAGATTTACCCTGAATTTTTTAGATTTTTCCAGCTTAAATTTTATTTTTAATCAATTTTCGAAAGTTAAAATCTTATAAAATCAAAAAAAAAAAATAGAAAAGAGTTTCAGAAAAATACAAAAAAATAGTTTTTAGTTTTATAAAAAATAGTTTTAGGTTTACATCCAGTAAAATCATTTTTACACTTTTTAGATCTTAAATTTCATTTTTGAGCTTTTATTTTAAATTTTAAAAATAGGATTTTAATAATAAAAATAGTTAAAAATAGTTTTCTTTGCTTTTATAATATTTTAGACTTTTCTAAGCTTAAAAATTATTTTTCCCAATTTTTAGTACTAAAATTTCTATTTTTTTAAAGATTTAATTAGGTTAAATTAGTTTTTAATTCAAATTAAATTCAAAAATAATCAAAAAAATGTTTTTCTTTTTCCTAAAATTTTCTTTTGTCCTATATTAGGTTTAGAAATTTAGTTTACATTTTTAGGGGTAAAATTTAGTTTACTTGCTTAATTGTCGCATTTAATTTGTTTCACGTTATTTGTTAAGTGCTTTAAGTGTTTTTAATTGCTTGTTTTTAATTAAATAGTTATAGAAAACCCAATCAATCTTTGAACCCATTCAAATCAGTATCAAATATCAAGCGAGGTTTCAATTTCTCAAATCATTGGGAAAACGACCCGGGAAATCATATTTTCCGGTAAAGATACGTATATTATATATTATATATATATTTTAAAGAGTGAATTTTCATTAGGGAATTTTCTTAATTGCTCTTGTTGAAGTATTATATATTATTAGTATATTATCCGCGTATCAAAGATCAAGAAGGGTTTTTGAAAGGGAAGATAATTGTGAAGCATAAGAACAGTGGATGGCTAAACTGTTTGATTAAATGGTGGGGAAATAAATGGTGGTTAATTAAATGATGGGGAAATAAATGGTGGTGAATTATGGAAGCAAGCAAGCATCAAGGTGGAAAAAAATCAAAGCAGCGGATGTTAGGTTTGACGGGGTGGTTTAGGGGAGGCGGCTCAACATAGCCAACTCGACCTGCTCCGATACCATGTTATACAATGATAACCCCGTAGGTTATGATTTTTTATTCATCCACTATTTATAGATTACAAGAGATAAGCAAACCCTAATGGACCCAACCCACAAACCGGGCTTGGGCCATTTTATCCACTAATTCAACCCCACTCCCCCCCCCCCCCCCCCCCCCCCCCCCCCCCCGCAGTTCGAGCGGCAAAATCACGAAAGCTTGGACTGGAGAATTAAACTAGAAAAGAAAAAAACAAAACATTAACGGAATAAAAGCATAACTTGTTAAAGAAAGCTCAGACTGATCTTCAAACAACAACAAAATCAAAGCGTCGCACACGAACATAATTAGTTGTTGAAGAGATCCACCAACATGCGGAGATAAATCTTCAAACGAACTGATAAACATGGATAAAAAAATATCTCTTTTTTATACGGGATAACCCAAAGTATCTTTTTTTTTCATACGAGATAACCCAAAGTATCTCTTTTTGCGGATAACCCAAAGTATCTTTTTTTTATACGGGAGAATAAACCAATGTATTCTCCACCCGAAAAAAAAACAATTTTTTTGACATAAAAAAAAACCATTAATAACTAAAAAAAAAGAAAACAAAAACTAGCCAACATTACATAACCAATCCGTAAAAATAAACATAACAGGTAACAAACTAAAAACATCGAAACAAAGCTTAAAAGGATGGCAGAGCAATAAAGGGCCTTCCCGATCTGAAAAACGACTCCGTATCGGAAACTTGGAAACCTCATGATGAACTTTATGAAACGCTTTGCCAAAAACACCGAAACCAAATAGCATGCCGATTGGAATTACAATTGCGACAAGACAAATGCACATCATGCATATCTTACCACAACACATATTTATATGATTGAAAAGGTGTGTTAAAGATTTTTGTATGGATATATAGAGAATGAGATGCGTAGGGTTTTGAAGAGTGGTAGTTGTAATGGTTGGATGTGAAAAGGGTGGCGGCTAGGGTTTGACGGGGTGGTTTAAAAGAGGCGGCTCAACTTAGCCACCTAGTTCTGAGGATCAGACCCGCTCCGATACCATGTTAGACAATAAAAACCCCGTAGGTTATGATTTATTATTCAGTCACTATTTATAGATTACAAGAGATAAGCAAACCCTAATGGACCAACCCACAAACCGGACTTGGGCCATTTTATCCACTAATATGGCAAAGAATACATTTATAGCTAATTGCTATTAGAGATGCTCTAGCTAATCAACCCATGTCTAAATTCCTAAGAAGTCATGTAACATCAATTTTGAAAGTCCAATAAGAAGATAAAACACTATCAGGCGTTATAGTTTATTGAAGAATTCTAATTTAAAATATCTACTGTTAAATTTGGATACAGTAAGTGACTATTCGTGGAAGAAAGTGACGTGCCGTATGTTAGTAAAGGATTGAGACTAAAAAAATATTTAAATTTAAATATACTCATTTGAAGTGTGATACGGTGTCTTTGACACACTCACATAAACACTGTTCAATTTTAGCACTGTTCAAGGCCCAATCCACCTATGCCAGTCTAGCCCAGGGTTACCAACCCATAATTATACTGATAATATCTCCATTCCAGAACCATCTTCATGATTCTTCCCACCAAATCCATATACCATCTCAAAAAATTTAGGGTTTCTGATTTTTGCATTTTGGATGTGGTGTCGACGTGGGGGAAAATAATTACTGTTACCGCCGGTTGCTTTGAATAATCCGACGATATGCGTTTAGGTACTTATCAAACGATTAAGATCATCTAAATCTCAGGTTTTTATTGTTTGCATAAATAATCTGTATAAAAAAATCTATAAAAAAATAAACGGAATTTGCTTTCTACCTAGATTTATTGTATTAAGTTAGTTGTTTATGATGACTTGAAATTGATAGAAAAGCCCACTGGTGAGATTTGCTAATTGAAAATGAAATAAGACAAAAAAAAATGTTGTTATTTAATGATGTCAGATGTGTAAGGTCATCGGTTTCAAGTTATATCTTATTTGGTTGTTTATTTGTTACAGGAAAGATGACGAACCGCATCGCAAGCCCGGTATTTTGGCCGGTGTTACCTGAACCGTGTTATTGTTGCAGCAATGTATCTTGTGCGATGTAGACTTGACCCGGATTAAGGTTCAGCCATGGCCAACACAAAATATGACGCCGTATTTGAGCTTTAACGTGTGTTTATATAATGATGCGGAAAGTGGAAGGATAGTAGAGAGCGAGAATCACTCGCCTCAGCAACCTCCACAGACGCACCCATGGCATTGATTAATGCAAGCGCAGTTTGTTACGCCTCTGTTCAAACTTCGTATTAATCCGTGAAAAAGGGTACATATAAGCAAAACAAACGACGTCATTTCCTGCCTCTTTTGAGTATATATTTATAATATTTGGTAAAATGTCGCAAGCGATGATGATTGTTTACTGTGTACAGTGTGTGGTTTACTTAAACTTGTATCTTGGCTAGGCTATTACACCATGTGTCTGATTGCAGCCATGTCAGGTGTTTGGTACCGCCACTGTATTCATAAGTTTGAGCCTCATTTGTTACAATTATACATACCCTTATTCACGGACTGAAACAACATCGCTCAACAGGCGCTTCAAAAGGATACTATGGTATCTGATTGTTATATGTGAAACTCATATCGCGGTGTTATATGTGAGACTTAGAAAACCCTTATGGTGTGGCAATGATGAACATGAGCGATGCGTAACTTGGCGAGGCTACCCTACAGGTATGCAGCCATGATACGCTTTGAACTAAAGCTCTTATCTGAGCCCATCAACAATTCCCATGTTATGCCAAACACCCCTTAATGTTGTTGAGAACACATAGTCCAACAAACTACTTAATATGTTGTTAAGAATGTTGTTGCTCCTGAGAACATATAGTCCGACAACCGGATACGTTTTGTTGTTCGGCGACCCGGTTACACACAGTTCTACAACGGTGATCAGAACTTTGTACAAACATTAACTGCATGCAAGTACTAAAAAAACTGGTGAGCACTTATCCAGGTTATGGAAGTGGGAAGAATCATGAAGATGGTTCTGGAATGGAGATATTATCAGTATAATTATGGGTTAGTAACCCTGGGCTAGACTGGCATAGGTGGATTGGGCCTTGAACAGTGCTTAAGTTGAACAGTGTTTATGTAAATGTGTCAAACGACGCCGTATTACACTTCAGATGAGTATATGTAAATTTATAATATTTGGTAAAATGTCACAGGCGATGCTGATTGTTTATTGTGTATTGTGTGTGGTTTACTAAGACTTGTATCTTGGTTATGCAATTACACCATGTGTGTGATTGCAGTCATGTCAAATGTTTGGTACTGCCATTGCATTCATAAGTCTGAGCCTCATTTATTACAATTATACATACCCTCATTCACGGACTGAAACATCGCTCAATAGGCGCTTCAAAAGGATACTACAGTATCTGATTGTTATATGTGAAACTCAGATCGCGGTGTTATATGTGAGACTTAGAAAACCCTTATGGTGTGGCAATGATGAACATGAACGATGCGTAACTTGGCGAGGCTACCCTACAGGTATGCAGCCATGATATGCTTCAAACTGAAGCTCTTATCTGAGCCCATCAAGAATTCCCATGTTATGTCAAACACCCCTTAATGTTGCTGAGAACACATAGTCCAACAAACTACTTAATATGTTGCTAAGAATGTTGTTGCTCCTGAGAACATATAGTCCGACAACCGGATGCGTTCTGTTGTTTGGCGACCCGGTTACACACAGTTCTACAACGGTGATCAGAACTTTGTACAAACATTGACTGCATGCAAGTACTAAAAAAACTGGTGAGCACTTATCCAGGTTATGGAAATTTTGGATTTTGATTGTTTCTATGGTTCGTATTTTTCATAACATGGAACCAAATTTGAATGTCTTATCTGTTGTTATTTGATGATATGTGAACTTTTTTCAAGTTAATGAATAGTGTTTAGAGGGAAATGGTTTGGAAGTTTGTCGGCTACAATGCGTTTGTTATAATGATAAGAGCCTAATAAAATGGACAATGGAGGTTAAAATGTTAAACAGCCACTAGTCTTATCCTTCCTGTGGCCCAACTTATTCTCCAAGGTCCATCATACTAGGCATGCAAAGGTTTTATACCTCCTCCATCCTTATTGTTGCAGATTCATCCACTCCTCCATCTTTATTGTTCCAGACACATACAGTCAGATCATCAAGAAGCGAGAGTTAGGGTTTGATTTTTAGGTTTTTTTTTGTGCCTGAAGATTTGGGCATTTTTGTTGACGAAAGATTGTTGAGAGAATCTAAAAAGTTATGTAGATAAAAAAGGAATATACTTGTTTTGGATAATAATTCTTTAATTTCATTTCGTCTATCACCAGTTTTTGGATTCTTTACTTTTAATGTCTATTGTGATGTCTTATGAATTGTTTGCAGGTGGATACGACTCCTCTCGGGCGAAGGACTAATGGATAAACTGATGTAAGTTGTTTTTATCTTAATTATGAATATAGAGTTTAGATATATCATATGGCTGAATTGGGTGGTTACCCATAAGTGATAATTAGCTTTTGTATTTTAAAAAACGTTTATGGTTATTTTAATCGTTTTCAGCATATTAATTGCAGGTGTCAACGTGTCGGCAAGATCACGTCCTTATGAGCTTATCAATATACAGCAAACCCAACGCGTTTACTAGGTACTTTCACACAGCTCATTTATCCAAGCATATAACCTGGACCTCGTAATATTTATATAATTTATCCTAACATTATTTGTTTGTATTTGTAACAATATCGCGTTTGCAATGATCCTCACAGGTTCTTCGTCTTATAGCAGCGAGGCGATATATGTCATTCTCTTCTGTTATTGTCATCTTTCGTGATTATAAGTATCGACATCATCAAATTAGACTTTACTTTATTAGGATCTTTGTTTTGGTTATTAGCTATTTTTCAAGACTTATGACCTTACTTGATAATGAAAAAGCTGATAAGCGCAGTTTTAAGATATTATAAGCTTGATACGGTGTCGTTTGACACACTCACATAAACACTGTTAAACACTATTTAATTTTAGCATTGTTCAAGGCCCAATCCACCTATGCTAGTCTAGCCCAGGGTTACCAACCCATAATTATACTGATAATATCTCCATTCCAGAACCATCTTCATGATTCTTCCCACCAAATCCATATACCATCTCAAAAAATTTGGGGTTTCCGATTTTTGCATTTTGGATGTGGTGTCGACGTGGGGGAAAATAATTACTGTTACCGCCGGTTGCTTCAAATAATCCGACGATATGCGTTTAGGTACTTATCAAACTTTAAATCATCTAATTCTAGGGTTTTTATTGTTGCATAAATAATCTGTATAAAAATAACAGGAATTGCTTTCTACCTAATTTATGTGTATTAAGTTTAGTTGTTTTGATGACTTGAAATTGATTTTATGCCCTGGTGAGATTTGCTAATTGAAAATGAAATAAGACAAAAAAATATGTTGTATTTAATGATGTCAGATGCGTAAGGTCATCGGTTTCAAGTTATATCTTATTTGGTTGTTTATTTGTTCAGGAATGATGACGAACCCAACGCAAGCCCGGTATTTTGCCGGGGTTACCTGAACCGGGTTATTGTTGCAGCCAATGTATCTTGGCGAGGTAACTTGACCCGGATTATGGTTGCAGCCATGGGCCAACACAAATATGACGTCGTATTTGAGCTTTAACGTGTGTTTATATAATGATGCGGAAAGTGGAAGGATAGTAGAGAGCGAGAATCACTCGCCTCAGCAACCTCCACAGACGCACCCATGGCATTGATTAATGCAAGCCCAGTTTGTTACGCCTCTGTTCAAACGTCGTATTAATCCGTGAAAAAGGGTATATATAAGCGAAACGACGTCGTTTCTTGCCTCTTTTTAGTATATATTTATAATATTTGATAAAATGTCGCAGGCGATGATGATTGTTTACTGTGCACAGTGTGTGGTTTACTGAGACCTGTATCTTGGCTAGGCAATTACACCATTTGTGTGATTGCAGCCATGTCAGGTGTTTGGTACCGCCACTGCATTCATAAGTCTGAGCCTCATTTGTTACAATTATACATACCCTCATTCACGGACTAAAACAACATCGCTCAACAGGCGCTTCAAAAGGATACTATAGTATCTGATTGTTATATGTGAAACTCAGATCGCGGTGTTATATGTGAGACTTAGAAAACCCTTATAGTGTGGCAATGATGAACATGAGCGATGCGTAACTTGACGAGGCTACCCTATAGGTATGCAGCCATGATACGCTTTGAACTGAAGCTCTTATCTGAGCCCATCAAGAATTCCCATGTTATGTCAAACACCCCTTAATGTTGCTGAGAACACATAGTCCAACACACTACTTAATATGTTGTTAAGAATGTTGTTGCTCCTGAGAACATATAGTCCGACAACCGGATGCGTTCTGTTGTCCGGCGACCCGGTTACACACAGTTCTACAACGGTGATCAAAACTTTGTACAAACATTGACTGCATGCAAGTACTAAAAAAACTGGTGAGCACTTATCCAGGTTATGGAAGTGGGAATAATCATGAAGATGGTTCTGGAATGGAGATATTATTAGTATAATTATGGGTTGGTAACCCTGGGCTAGACTGACATAGGTGGATTGAGCCTTAAACAGTGCTTAAGTTGAATAGTGTTTATGTGAGTGTGTCAAACGACACCGTATTACACTTTAGATGAGTATATGTAAAATTATAATATTTGGTAAAATGTCGCAGGCGATGCTGATTGTTTACAGTGTACTGTGTGTGGTTTACTGAGACCTGTATCTTGGCTAGGCAATTACACCACGTGTATGATTACAGCCATGTCAGGTGTTTGGTACCGCCATTGTATTCATAAGTCTGAGCCTCATTTGTTACAATTATACGTACCCTCATTCACGGACTAAAACATCGCTCAATAGGTGCTTCAAAAGGATACTACAGTATCTGATTGTTATATGTGAAACTCAGATCGCGGTGTTATATGTGAGACTTAGAAAACCCTTATGGTGTGGCAATGATGAACATGAACGATGCGTAACTTGGTGAGGCTACCCTACAGGTATGCAGCCATGATATGCTTCAAACTGAAGCTCTTATCTGAGCCCATCAAGAATTCCCATGTTATGTCAAACACCCCATAATGTTTCTGAGAACACATAGTCCAACAAACTACTTAATATGTTGCTAAGAATGTTGTTGCTCCTGAGAACATATAGTCCGACAACCGAATGCGTTATGTTGTTTGGCGACCCGGTTACATACAGTTCTACAACGGTGATCAGAACTTTGTACAAACATTGATTGCATGCAAGTACTAAAAAAACTGGTGAACACTTATCCAGGTTATGGAAATTTTAGATTTTGATTGTTTCTATGGTTCATATTTTTCATAACATGGAACCAAATTTGAATGTCTTATCTGTTGTTATTTGATGATATGTGAACTTTTTTCAAGTTAATGAATTATGTTTAGTGGGAAATGGTTTGGAAGTTTGTCGGCTACAATGCGTTTGTTATAATGATAAGAGCCTAATAAAATAGACAATGGAGGTTAAAATGTTAAACAGCCACTGGTCTTATCCTTCCCGTGGCCCAGCTTATTCTCCAAGGTCCATCATACTAGGTATGCAAAGGTTTTATACCTCCTCCATCCTTATTTTTGCAGATTCATCCACTCCTCCATCTTTATTGTTCCAGACACATACAGTTAGATCATCAAGAAGCGAGAGTTAGGGTTTGATTTTTTAGGTTTTTTTTGTACCTGAAGATTTGGGCGTTTTTGTTGACGGAAGATTGTTGAGAGAATCTAAAAAGTTATGTAGATAAAAAGGTATGTACATGTTTTGGATAATAATTCTTTAATTCAATTCCGTTATCAGAGTTTTTGGATTGTTTACTTTTAATGTCTGTGATGTCTTATGATTTTGTTGCAGGTCGGATACAAACTCCTCTCCGGCGAACTTTCCGCCATCAAGGAGCTGCTATGATTAAGACTAATGGATAAACTGATGTAAGTTGTTTTATCTTAATTTATGAATATAGAGTTTAGATATTCATATGGCTGAATTTGGGTGTTACCATAAGTGATAAGTAGCTTTTGTATTTTAAAAATGTTTATGGTTATAATAATCGTTTTTAGCATATTATTGCAGGTGTCAACGTGCCAGGCAAGATCACGGCCTTCATGAGCTTATCATCATGTCAGCAAACACAACGCGTTACAGGTACTTTCACACAGCTCTTCACCAACCTATAATTGTTACTCTAATTATTTATAATTATATCTAACAATATTTGTTTGTATTTGTAACAGAATCAGTTGCAATGATCTCACGGTTCTTCGTCTTATCGCAGCGAGGCGATTATATCATCTTTCGTGATTGTAAGTATCGGCATCATCAAATTAGACTTTACTTTATTAGGATCTTTGTTTTGGTTATTAGCTATTTTTCAGGACTTATGACCTTACTTGATAATGAAAAAGCCGATAAGCGCAGTTTTAAGAAATTATAAGCTTATCAAAATGAGCTTATGGACAAGTCTGTTAGCTCAAGTTGATAAGATCATATGCGACTATTAACTATATTTACAAAGTAATTTGACATGCACCAAAAGTTAGTTAATTGCAGATGATGCTTATATTGCTTATTTTGGGGTGAAATAACCAGTTTTTAGGGATGTTTGGGATTGCTTTTCTGTTCCTGTTTCGGCTTAAAAGTAAGTACTTAAAAATAAGTACTTTCTAAAATAGCATTTGGATATGCTTATTCTGTAAAAGATACAAACCATTTTCGCTAATGTTGGTTGGTTTTGTTAATTGCATAGGAAAGAAAGATTCGATGCTGGAATGTAAAGATGTTGTTTGATTCAGGTGTTACTCATGCGCCTTGCAGCATGTGGATTCAATTATGTGGCGACTGATGGAACGAAAATTCAATATCTGCTTGCAGTCCGATAGGAAAAGGCCAGACGCATATTGTTCCTGGCAAACTGGAATAAAGAGGTTCTACTGTCCCATGGTTGCTACTGCTCAGCTCAGTTACATATTCAATGGTAAGCGGCAGAATAAGCATTATGCAAACAGATCGACAGAAATTATAAATTTCAGTTTGTCGCTGAAAGTATCTTTTTAATTAAATGAGTTAGTAATACTGATTCACTTATGTAACATTTTTCGACTTTGTATGTGACAACAGATCAATTGGCTATGTCACATCAGGTGCTTAAAATTAAAACAGTGATGACAGAAGCTAGACATGAATTAAGCTAATAATGACAAGTGATACTTGACAGATTATGACCCTATGAATACTTAACTCATGAAAACTGAATTAACCCTATTCTGACTTATGATACTAGTTTAAACAAACCTAAATGAGAGTTTTAAAGCAAACACAAAGGACCAAATGGCCAACAACAGTATTAACTTGTGGTTAATACTGTTGTGCCAAACACTCCTTTAAAATCTTTGAAACCCATTTAAGCTTATGAATTAGAGATTTAGAGCTTAAATCCTAAATACCAGATAACTAATAGCTTAAGACAACTATGATAAGCAAATATCAAAGAGCAAATAAGCCAGAACTAATAAGCTACTAACTAAGCTACTTATTTTTGGTTTTTCAATGATTTGAGATAAAATGAAGCAAACTATGATTTAAGCTATATTAATCAAAAACAGATAATCAAACTTATTCAAATAGCATAAAAAGACAGAAATAATCACTAATAAGCAAGAAATAAGCAAAAGTTAAGCACTATTTAAGCTAGGAAATTAAGACAGAAAAGGAAATAAGAAACTTACCAAAGCCTTAGCTAAACAAAGGCAAATCAATGCTCAAATGAGCTGTCTACAAGCTCTAGCTTATCAATGATAAGCTAGTAAAAGTCCCATAAGCTCTTCCATTGTAAGCTTATCATCCAAAAGCTCAAAATCCATTAAGCAAGGGTATTTGTCTGATTTTAAAGGTTTAAATAGATAAAATGTTTATTATTAGCTCAATTTGAGCTTAGAGACTCAAAGAGCTTATAAGAGCTTATGAAAAACTTATGAAACAGTAGCAACAACATTTGAGCTTATAAGAGCTTATGACAGATTATTAAAATAGAACTTATGATTTTATTAACTAGAAAAGTGATTACAATATATTGAAACTGAGATTACAATAAGCTTTTTAAAAACTGAATTAAAACTACATAAGCTAATTTATGAAAATTACAATTTAACTAGAAATTTTTAAAGCTAAAACTAGATATTCCCATGTGTGAATATGAGAGGCTATTTATAGCCCTGAAGAGATGCTTCTAGGCCTTGGATCATGCTCCTTTCTCCTTTAATCTTGTCCTTTCATTCTTTCTCATCATTGGATGCCTTTTTATCACTGTTGGATTAAATGGGTGAGCACACAGATTGCCAACGTGGCATTCTGTGTGCCAGACCATTTGTGCTTCTTTTGCAAGTATTTTAGTGCAAAATACTTGTCCTTGGTGTGTTTCTTGTCAGACCCGCGTGTCATTCCCTTTTGGGTTTCCACCAATGGGAGCGTTTGGAGATATGTAACTCTGCCAAGGTGTACCTTATCACTTGAATTGCTAAGCCACGTAGCCAATTTGAATTGCCCCTTTGATTTGAGCTCGAGGTAAAACAGGGAAGAAGGTGAATAGTGGTAACTCCTTTTCCCGCATTTTGCTTTTATAAAAGGAGGTTGTTTGACTTTTTCTTTTGACCCGGGTTTTGGCTTTGGGCTTATAAAGGATTTTGGGCCACGGGGTAAAGTTTGGGCTTATGCTTGGTTTAGGTGTTGTTATAAGGGTTAACGGGTGTTAACTCTTTATAAATTATAGAGTTAACACCGTTAGGGTTTAGGGACTATTTTTGCAATTTGGTTAACTTTGAGGGACTGATTTGGTATTTTTAGGTTTTGTCTTTTTGTAGTTGACCACTGTTGACCATAAGTTGACTTTTGTTGACCTTTGATAGCATTCTCTCGGCTTTTGCATGCTCAATTCCGTTCACGTGTTCGTGTTTGTCCGGTTTTGACTGTTTTCTTAAGATTTTTGCAATATCCGTACCTACACAATCACAAAGACAAAACAAGCAATATTCAAGCATTTAAAGTACAATTTTTTCTTTTTAGGGCCTATTTTGATATAAAAAGGATATGTGTTTTCACACATATTAAAATACCCTAAACTAAGCGATTGCGTGTCCTTACGCAATATTATATGCTTTATAATCAAATACCTCAAAACTTTCTCAAACTAAATCTTTGAAAAGTAGCAAAGACTTTTGTGGAGAGAGTTTAGAAATCACAAGTTATAAAACACCTCATTTTCCCATTTTTAAAACTTTTTAAATTTTTTTTAGCTAAGGATATTTTGACTTTCATTATTTTTATAACCATTAGAGATCATAGAACAAGATGCATTTCGATCCGAGAATGCCCCAAAAAGGATAAATTCATCGTCCTTGATTTTTCACTTATCCAAACCAAGCTTAAAACGAAATCACAGCTAAATATCAGTAAAGATGCTAACACTACTCATATTTGCAGCTTGTGAACTTTTTACTCTCGACATTTATTATATCTTAAGTGAATGTGCTATTGTTAGGATTAATGTTTTATTAACTTAGTACCGACAGTACAATAGTTAGTACTGACAGTTATACTTAGTACCGAC